>JAJJMA010100556.1:0-11926 GCA_023529015.1 Papaver nudicaule
ACGAAAAGTTGGTAGTATTTCGGTACCCCTCCTTTTTCAGATATTTTAGGGGATATTTTTATTTATTTTCTTAATTTATTTGTTATTTTTTTTGCTTAGATCTGCTTGGTGGGGTAATATAATCGACCAGATCTGCTTGATGAATTTGATGATTGTGCAGCTTTTTGGGGTTATATAATCGACCAGATGTTCGATTTATTGGATTAGATGATGCAGCGAATCGATTAGGTAAGGAAATTTGTTATATTTTTAATGAAATTTGATTTATTTGGGATTGTGGGGTTAATTTGATTTGTGGTTTTCAGGTGTGGAAAGTATTGGGGTGATCTGGAAAAGCTAAGAATCAGTATGCTTGGATCGGGGTTTGTGGGTTGTATGAATCACTTTGTAATTTTGCTATCTTTTTGTTATCCTCATTTTACTTTGTTTGTGGGTTGTATGAATCTATATATTTAGCACATCTGGTTGGTTTGGGATTTGACTTGTTTTTCTTTTGTTTTTCGTAGATGGTGGTTGAGGGGTTCTACTGGTTCTGCTGATAACAAAAGGGAGAAATCATTGGGCCATCTCACACAGAATTTTGGCAAACTCTTCATATACCGAAATGTAAGTTGCAGAGCACTTGCTGTTGTTTCTTCATAGTTCATTCGGGTTTGATTCTTAGTTCTTATAGTTTTCAATCTAACACAATTCTTAGTTCTTATAGTTTTCAATCTTGTGTAGAATGATCTGGTTTCGTTGGACGAAGCTGCAAAGATATTACTTGGTGATGTTCACAACTAGTCACATCTGCAAAGGTTTCTAAGTTATAGGAGTAACTATCTTGAATCTTTCTAAAAAACAATTACTGTCATTCGTATATATTTTCGATAGTGTTTATGATGTTGTACGGGTTTTTAGCATGAAAATATCCTGTTTGTATCACAGGTCTTGCAGTGTTCAGATTATAGAAGTTAAACAACTCTCTTATCTTTTTACCCTTGTGTAAGTTCTGTCTGTATGCCATTTGCTCTTTGTGGTGGTGTTGGTTACAAACCAGATTTATTTTCTGGCCGTGTGCCTATGGTGTTGTTATTCTCTCTGTTTAGGTTGTGGCAACATGTTGGAGATGGCATAAAACTGTAAGTTGTGCTTAATGTTTTCATTTGATATTGTCTATGGCGTGCGTTATGATTTGCAGATCAGTATACTGAAATTTGGATTATGTTTTGTAATGGGATTTCTGATGATACATTTTTTCTTATTGTTTGTAGTTACACAACAACACAGGCTTTCACAGCTTTGAATTACCTTCTCTTGCTTGAATCTTGTGAGGATTGAATGGACCTTCCTATAATAAGTTAGTACTCCTGAATGCAGATGTCCATCTGAAGGCCATTACTGTCTATCCAATAAATTCATGCGAGGATTTAGTGTTGATAGATGGCCTCTTAGTAGTACAGGTATCTTACTAATCTCTGCACATTAATTGGTGTTCATTGGTCTTACATTCTTTGAATTTGAAATGAATAACAACACTACCTTTAGAATAAAATATTCTTTCTACTTCCTCTAGCTTGCTGCAGTTACATATTCGTTGTTGGGTCCTGACCTTAGGAAAATAGCTTGTAGGTCTCAAATGTCCTCCCTATCCAATATGAACAGGGAACCTAGCTGTCATCTTTCTTTTGGGACTGTTGTTTTCTACTTATGTAGTATGCGATTTTTTTTCCCTTTTTTCTAAATGTTATTCTACGTAAATATGCGCACTAGGGTATATGCGGAATCATGTTTTTGGTTTAGTTATCAATGAAGTCATTTTTTTGATTGTTCATGATAATGCCATTTGTATGGTTGTGATTCTTGCCTAACCTTGTAAGAATGCACCTGACCTTAAAGTCTATCACCTGGCACTGTTTATAACCTTATAAGAACACTCTACTGTCTTGTACTCCGGGTGCTTTTATCTTTGTTGTAGTTTCTTGTAATTTTTTTTATATGCACCTGGCACTTAAGTCTTGTTTTCTTTTTGTGTTATAAACAAGGCTAATTTCCTATTGTCTTGTATTCCGGGCAGGTATTTGATAGCTTCGCACATGACTGGCTATGGAAATCCAATGCTCTTCCTCTGCACTTTGGCAGTGTTTGTATTGGTTGTTGCTAAATTCCAGAACACGCACAAAATCCTCATCTTTGGATTCATTGCAGAACAATGAGAGATGGAACACTTTTGTATAAGTAGTAAGCCTATGGATGTTTTTCGGTTTTATATATGTAAAAGGATTCAATGAAATTAGTGATTTTGGAACAATGGATTCAATGATAAAATACAATGGTTTAAATGAATGAAATTTGATTCTATTTCAAATTTGTCTAAATTTAATGTGAATCAGAGTTTTTATTTCATGTGAATTTAATTTTTCATTGCATGTGAATTTCAATTTAGGTTAGTCAGCTCAGTCAGAATGACCTCACTGGGATTCTGCCCAGTCAGATTTGCTGAAACTGGGCCTATTTTATATTATAAAAAATCAATTAAAGGACAGTCTATGATAGTCCTTTCAAAGGACTCTGAATAACAGTACTTTATATAGAACAACTATGTTTCTGTTCTATAAAAGAAGGACGAAAAATATAGGACTGAATAAATTACTATTAAAAACTGTCCTATATTCGAAAATAGAACAGTTTCTATGATGTTCTATTCTGCCCATTTTCTACTAGTGAATATGTGCGCGATGCAAGAGGCCTCTCAGAACGATGGTGGAAAATACGTCAAAACGTTCATGATTTTATGCACTTGGGGAGATTGGCCCGAGATTTTCTTGGGAATGATGTTACGGAGGATGAAGTTTATGCCAGGACTTTGAAGGTATGGAAACAAAGTAAAGGAAAGGATTTCGAGTACGAAGCACATTACCATGAGCTAAAGGATTTTCTCAAAACCTTCGAAGTATTATGAATCCTTTGTTTTTGTTTTGAAACTTTAAACTCTTAATCTATGTATGCAATGCTTTGTTATGTGGTTATGTTATTTGTTATGTTTGGGAATCAATATGCAGGTCACATTCGGCCTCAAAAAGGGAACTATGGTGGAGGCCGAATGTGGAGCACAGGAGTTTGAAACATTTGATTACCTATATTCGTTGTAAACAGACTTACAAACACAACGATTGTATATAATCGGCCAACACTGGATATTGTATTAACCGATTATTATCCTGAAATACACTAACTACTATCACATGGTTATGGAACAAAATAGGAAGCATCAATACATGAACAAACATAACAAACATACATTCATAACCAGAAATTCAACGATTTAAGTCAACCTTACATTCATAACCAGAAGTTCACCATCATAGATGTCGATAACATAAAATAAACTAGAACACACAATACCAAAACACATAATAAAACTCAACCAGTGAAACCAGTTCCAAACCCTGTTCGACTGCGGATTAGTTCCCAGCTCGGTCCGCCATTGGCCTCAACAAGTGGACGGAGACGTGCAACTTCAACGCAAAGTGTACAACCACAAGGAAAAATTTCCACACCCTCACCAACCCTCTTTCTTTTAAGATTACGAGGTACATTTGCTTGCCATTCATCATGATCGACAAATCTTTCGACTTGCTGAGGAAGAAAATCACGATAATCCCTACGCAGGCCAGGAGCATATTCCCCACGCAAATGCTGTGGTCGTGGAAGAGGGGGATCAATGTGTTCATCCCTTTGACGTCGTGTTTCAATCACGTGTGGATCATCCTCACGAATTGGTGCTGGAGGTTCATGGTAAAGCACAAGTGCAAGGTTCGATTCATCTTCACGAATTGGTGGTGGGGGAGGGCGGTCAATGAGTTCGTTCCTTTGACGTCGTGTCTCAATCACAAGTGCATGATCAGGGCGCATTGGTAGTGGGGGAGGTTGATAAATCACAAGAGCAAGGTTCGATTCATCTTCGCGAATTGGTGTTGGTTGACCACTTGATTCTGGTAGATAATGATCTCTAGTATCTTCGTGAATGGTTTGTAAGGGATCCACATCTTCGGCGGTTGTTTCAATACCACCCGGAACAACCTACAAGAGAGAAACACATGTAAGCATGCAACATTCGGCCTTCATTTGTTAGTAGCCGAATCCACATTCGGCCTTTATTTTGGCTCAGAGTGCCAGCCGAATTAACATTCGGCTGGCACGATAACTCATGTTAGAAGCCGAATGTACATTCGGCTGTTAAAATTTACAAGCCGAATTAGCATTCGGCCCCTATTATGAGAGCTTTTGCCAGCCGAATGTTACGCTGTAAAATAAGAATTCAAGTTCTTATTCAGCTGCCTACATTCGGCCTCTATGAGTACTTAAGTTAGCAGCCGAATCCGGATTCGGCTGCTAAAGTTTAGAGGCCGAATGCGTGAATATATTTCGAAAAAAAACAACATTCGGCCCCTATTATGGCAGCCGAACTGTTCTTCGTCTTGAACATTCGGCTGCCATAATAGGGGCCGAATATGGCGCTGGTGAGACATAAAAGTCTCACCTTTAGCTCGATTTCGGCCATAAAACATGATTTTGAAGTATACCTGTGTATTTGAAGCAATGAGTTCATCATATAAGTGCTCATCTTCAGGATTTGGGACAAAAAAATCATCGAAATCGTTGTTTTCTTGAGTTTCCGGTAAAACGTTTCGTGACGATGAAGATTCTCCCATAACCGGATTTCTTGCAACGATCATTGTATGTTTGTTACGATGAGGTTCATCAATGTTATCCCCCCCAAACATTTCACAAAACACACAAACAAAACAACAATCACACCAAAAACCCAATTTTTTTTTTTTTTCCCTCTTTTTCTTCCCCTCTCCACACAAAAATCTCCCCAAAATTCTGATTTTCTCTCACCTAAATTATCTAAAACTTAAGTATATACTTAACTCTAATCTTATTATTAACTCTAATCATGTGAGGGGTAGTTTAGTATTTAAAAAAGTTGGAAAACTAAAGGGGTCTCAAAAATTACTAGGGGGAGTGACGGCGGGAGGGCTTGCATACTTTGGGAAGGGCTCAAAGCAAGTTTCCATGAAAGGCCAAAATGCAACAAGAATTCTTGCTGTGCAGGTCCACACGCCTTCCAAGTTCAATTAGGCCAGGCGATTTGGAGAAGACATTTCCCTCAAGGCCCACTTGGAGGAAGCACGGTCTTAAGACAAGAGGAAATATATGTTTTCTGATCAAAAACCAATTAGGCCCATCAGCTATTTTAACACCTTTAAGTTGTCTTGCTGATGGTCCATGTAGCGCGATTAGTTTCAATTTCGTGCAGAATTTTCTTTTTCCTTACTGAACAATGAAGGTTGGCTTATAGCTCATGTAGAGCTATTATGATCGGCTATTACCATTTACCATCACGTATTATATAAACGATTTCTAGAATCATATTCTCCGGTGTGAGACTATTTTTTTTTTGTTTCAAAGAATATTACAGAAAAAATCAGGATCTTTAAGTTGGAGTAAGGTTACCTTGATTGTTGATCAAAAAAGGTTACCTTGATTGAAATGGGCATTTTCTTGCTTAACTTCCTCTGCCTTTCATGATCAACCAAATGGACAAATGGTGAAAGTGAGTCTTAGTGAACATTCTACAGACCACCATGGTTGCAGTTTGCTTCAGTTAAAGTGCAGTTTGGTACAAATGAACTACTAGGCCAACATAAAAATAATGGGTTTGGGGCTCCATCAAGTTAGGCCTGGCCTCTTAGGGTTTAGCAAGATTCATTAATCACTATATAAACTTGAGGATCTGTATATATTTCATACCCAACTAAACCTTGTCGTCTCCTCCTCTTGTTCCCTCCGCAGATAATAGAAATACAAGAAGTTGTGAATCAAATATTGTTCTTGTATGAAACTCCTTACTTATGAAAACATTTTGCTCACAATGAATTTTCCTCTCATAACTGTTTTCTTGATGTGGATTGTCATTGAAAGATATTAGTGATTTTCATTTTTAACTTTTGGGATTTCTTCAAAGTAGAATAACAATGTCTTAGTATTATGCTGGGATAGTAAAAGCTAGAGGATGATAAGGCAAATGCATCTAGCTCAAATGAAGAAACTTTTTGATTTATTTGATTCTGGTCAAATTTCTTACAATCGTTAATCTAGGGAAAGTGGTTTTATGTAAATTTCTTACAATTTGCTAAATTTTGTAAAATGGAATTAATAAAGTTGTAATGGAATGATTGTCTTCTTATGTGTAAAAGTTTCTTCATTTAATATGCTTTCTTCTTTCTCTAAGGCCGCTTCCTATGGGATACCAAAAACCCAAATTAAGGGTGTTTTCGCCGGCTATGGACCTAGCAAACACCTGTTTTAAAATTGCAAAGTTGCAAATTTGCAACTTTGCAACGTCAGATGGAAATAGTATCTATCGATGGAAATTCCATCGACGATACAAAAAGTGTCGAGGTCGATAGAATTTCTATCGACGATCCTATTTCCATCGAGGAGATTAGGGTCATCCAACGGCCTATATTTCACGCCCCAATCCTATATAAACTCAAACTTGGTCTTCACTTCATTCACTCACAATTTAGTTCGATATTTCTCTAGTTTGCTCTCGATTTCATCTGATAAATCAATTTTATTTCGTAATGTCAAATCCTTCATCTTCCCAAACCACTCTAACATCATATTCAACTCCACCATCTTCTCCTCCAAACTTTATTTTACTCGGTACTCCTCCGGCATCACCTAAATTTCGAAGCAGAACGGCAAAATTAGTCCATAACTACTACTACAGTGAACCTTCATCGAAACCTCCTCCTTTATTCACTCCTCCTTCATTTAAGAGATGGTATACCACTCCTCCTAGACACTATGGTAACCCAAAGCGATGCGAATCTTCCACAACTTCTTCTTCTTCTTCGTCATAAAAAAAAAACAACTGCACCGAAAAAACCAGCAAATCCTCTAGATTCATTACCAGATGCACCTAAACCTCGTTCTAAGTTTACGTGGAATGAAGATTTATGTCTTTGTACAAACTATATGATTTTCTATCCGTCCAAGGACGATATGAAACGTAATCGGGTTAAAGTAAATGAACCAGAGTTGTGGACTACTGTCACTGCAGAATTCAAATTAGATAGACGTACTTCCAAAGTCGTGCGTGATCTGTCTACGTTGTGGTCGCGTTGGAGAAAAATACACCTAAGAGTCCATGAATTTATGCACTTGGGGAGATGGATCAAAGCACATCATTTTCCGGGAGATACCGATGATGAAAATCATGCCAGGACTTTGAAGGAATGGCAATGATCTAAAGGAAAGAAATTCAAGTACGAACGACATTACCGTGTCCTGGAAACTTTTCTTGTTAATCGTTATGTGGGTTGATGAGAAGAGTTCGTCAAACATAGTGCCTTATGTTCTGGCCTAACGCAGTCCTTTATCTTTGGTAAAGGTCGCACTACCGCTACTACGGGCGGCTGACCTCTACCAAGATAAATGACTGTGTTAGGCCAGAACATAATAAGGCTTGTTTTATTATGCATTGCACCGATGTAAAACCATCAACGTGACAATGGTATACGATAAAACAGCAAGCATTGCAAATTTTATCGTCTACCATTGTCATGTGATGATTTTGCTTGTGCAGGATTTATTCGGCCGGTTCAACGACTTCAGTGCAAGGATTGTTTTTTGGGAATCGCATTGATGCCAAAACATAGTAAGGTAAAGTTAGGGGAGAAAACAACAAGGATTGCATGTGTTTTCTCCCGTACCATTACTTATTATGGTTTTGCATGTGCATGAGGATTTGTTCATGGGCGCATTCAACGACTTCAGTGCAAGGATTTTCAACAGTTACATGGATAGAATAGACGAGTACATCGTTTATTTGAAATAACCCAATTACATTACTATCGCACAATTAAACTCGATTTGGTTGTGATTTGGTTGTGATGTTTGTTCTAGAAAAATCCAGGTAGACTTTGTCTTAACACGCGGTAGCAACGCCATAATGCAAACACCCTTGGTTGCTCTTCAGCATAGATGGCAGATGCCAAAGCTTCGACTTGTTCTTCCTCCCATCCCCATTGTTCTTCGGCAACTTGACGCACATAATTTCCAAGTATACGACAATCATTCAGGATCCTTTTAATTCTGACTCTTGTGCTAAAACTCGTATGCCGGCCAAAACTTGCATGCCTAAACTCTTGTGCGCCTGGTACGGGAACGGAGACGAAATCATTGATAAAAGCAAGATCATCATCGGATTCCATAAACTGCGAACCCATATTGATTGATTTGATTGTTTTTTTTTTAAAATTATGTTTATATAGAAAGGATTCGAACATTCATCGCATTTCTTAGAATTTTTACAGCATCATATTTCTTAGATATTTTACATAATATATTTTCACTAACTAAATAAAGGGGCTTGTTTTCTAGGTTCCATAGGAATCTAATACATAAAAATAGACTTGGCGAAAAATCTCTGCCCATCTTCAAACACTGGTTTATCTTCTTTAGGAACTTCAGTTTGTTGCTCTCTCACAATCTTTCAACTGAAGCAACTTCCATTCGATATGTTCTTTGTATGTTTGTCCTGGATTTTTTCCTGTTTTAATAATTCTCAAGTTACCTTTCGGTTGCACTTTCATATTTTGAGGTTTGAGATTTTCCTTGCCTTTTGCTTGAACCCTTCTTTGCTTTCTAGCTGGAACCTTGACCACGTTAATTTCCAAAACTTGAATTCTCTTCTGTTTTTTGGATTCATCTATTTTTTTGTATCCATCGCAGTATCTTTGTTCGGCAGCTTCTGCCACAACTCTGGACCAATTACCCAATTTGGATGTTTCTCCCATTTTTAAAATAGAGTAGAAAGAGCTAAAGAGAGCAGAAGAGGGTAGAAAGAGCTAAAGAGAGAGTGAAAACTTTGGTGTGAATTTTGGATTCAAGTTTACCGCATTTTATAGTAAAATGGTAAATTCAAATTGTTACCGTTGGTAGATGAAAAAAGCATCGTCGATGGAAAATCGACGTCGACGATTTTCCATCGACGATGCTTTTTTCATCTGTCGATGGAATTTCCATCGATACCCACTGCCCCATTTTCGCTTTGCTAGTCCACCTAGGATTGCAAAGGGGCACATTTACTAGGTTCCATAGGAACCGGCCTAAATATGCATTTGCTCTATAGTTGTTGAAAACAACTTCAAGAACTTATTTTTTTATTGTAGTGCATTGAGATGGCTAAATAAAATTTGGCTAGAGTATCACCAAGCTGATATTGGGTTCTGTTACTACAATTCCGATGCATCTCATCAGTTGAATGGTGCTCTTTTAACGTGGGATCTAGCAATTCTAAGAGGTTCACCTAAAGAGATTGTATTCGATGCAATTGGGTTCATTGCTCAATGCAAAACCATAAACTAGAAGAGAACCATAAAGCCATGAATTGATTTTTGTTTCCATCTTTACACATACAATAATCATGCAAACCCATCTAGTTTCACTTCTTCTTTTCTCTGTGTGTTCTCCAGCTCAATTGTTTTCGTCATGCTCCATTGGCATATGAGTAACAACAAAAGCTCGGACTGATAGAGATATAGAACTTTGAAATACATTTTCACAGTAGGCCAAGTGACCAAAGAATTGTACATGGTCATGGACCTCGAGGGGAACATCCCCTTTCTACTGGGTACCAAAATTGGAACATCTACACCGTTTCCTGTTTGCCAGATTGACTTGGGTTAAGAGTGAGGAAGACCAATTTTAATTTCCTCCCCAAACAGTATCGACCCAATTTTGTTTTTTAATTGGAGTTTCATAATGAAACTTAACAAGCCATAGATAAATCCACTTACCTGAAAAGTAACGTGCTTACATTTTAGAATGCAATCGAACCTAACAAGCTGCGATTAACAACTCGAAAAAGTCATCGCTATGATTTCCATTTGGGCTCAACCTTCTTCTAAAGAGACGAGCCCTGAAATTATCAAAAATGACACATTTTCAAAGGGTTCTTCAAAAAATATATCTTATAAAATTTAATACATAAAACAACCCATAATTAACTGATATAGACCTTGACCCGATTATATTTACAGAAACGCCATTAGGGTCTAGACTTTTGTGACGAGTCGCAATTGAGAAGTTACATGACTCCTAATAGGCGCAGCGGTCTAGACTCTAAAATTAGCGGTCTAGACTTTTCTGAATCTACATGGCTCCTATGTTGCAACCCTTAATTTAGGGTCTACACCTTGGTAAGTCAAGGCCTACACTTTAGAAATTCCAAAAATAACATTTTTATAAAGGCTAGACCATGATAAACATATGGTCTACACTTTGTCAATTCCAAAAATAACATTTTTATAAAGTCTAGACTATGATAAACATAAGGTCTACACTTTGGCAATTCCAAAAATAAACATTTCGTAGGGTCTAGACTTTGGATACAAAGGTGTAGACTCTAATCATCGTGGTCAATCTTGGTTGACCAAAAAAAATTATACCGAAGGTGTAGACTTTCAGGGCTAAAATCGGTACACATGAATATTTTTTTGTATTATTTTTTAGAAAGTATATTTTTGGAAAGAGAAAATTATTCTAATAACCCTAATAATATTAGGGTTTATTATAAAAACCCTGGGGTTTTTATAATAATATTGCAAATTAACCGGAAGACCCTGAAAAATAATATTACCGCAAGATTACAGTTATACCCTCCCAAATAAATACTAATACACCCGTTACAGTTCATTTTATTCAGTTTTGATTTCAGTTTTATTTTCTCTCTCTCTACCGGTGAAAAAACTCCATTATCAACAAAAAAAAAAACAGAAAAAACTCGCCATTAATCTTCGAAATCATCTTCAAGGTTTTCTTTGTTTTCATTTTCTCAACCTGCTGCTGATTAAAGAACGACAAGCAATAATCGTTAATCTTCGAAATCATCTGAGAAGAAGAGAAGAATGACGATCTGAGCGAGAGTGATTTTGAAGAACGACAAGCAATAATCATTCACGAAACCGATCTAGCAAAGGTACTGATTTATTTATTTAAATTTCTTCTTATTTGTACTGCTCATGTTCTCTTTACATCTAGATCTGATAATTAGTTGTTTTTTTTTGTGTTGAAGTGTTCATAATTTTCATGTTCTCCTCAGATCCAGATCTGATAATTTTTTTGTAGTGTTTTCTAATTTTGTTCATAATGTTCATGATCTCTTCACATCCAGATCTAATAACTAGTATTTTTGGAGTTGTTCATATTGTCTTCACATCTAGATTTTGATATTTCTACTTTTTTGAAGTTGTTGATCATGTTCATGTTCTCTTCACATATAGATCTGATAAAATAGTTTTTTGAAGTTGTTCATATTGTCTTCACATCTGGATTTTGATTTTTTTTTGTAATGTCTTATAATATTTGATTGTATGGTTTTAGGCTGTGCAGATCCCCTGCACATCTAGTTTTATTCAGTTGTAGACTGTGCAGACCTCCTGCACATCTAGTTTTGTTCAGTTGTAGACTGTGCAGACCACCTGCACATCTAGTTTTGTTCAGTTGTAGACTGTGCAGATCCCCTGCACATCTAGTTTTGTTCAGTTGTAGATTGTGCAGACCTCCTGCACATCTAGTTTTGTTCAGTTGTAGACTATGCAGACCTCCTGCACATCTAGTTTTGTTCAGTTGTAGACTGTGCAGATCCCCTGCACATCTAGTTTTGTTCAGTTGTAGACTGTGCAGACCTCCTGCACATCTAGTTTTGTTCAGTTGTAGACTGTGCAGACCTCCTGCACATCTAGTTTTGTTGAGTTGTAGACTGTGCAGACCTCCTGCACATCAAGTTTTGTTCAGTTGTGTGTAATTTATATACCCTGCAATATGTATCCTTGGTGATTGTACATATGAGCTCCTGAAAAGATTG
>JAJJMA010100557.1:0-16744 GCA_023529015.1 Papaver nudicaule
ATTTTGACACCTAAAACTGACAACTAGCTTGACATACCAACGCTAGTGGGTTTGACCGGACAATGCCCTAACATCAATAACTTTCCTAATTTCCTCGACATTATAGTTCCTGCGAGAGAAACTCTGAGACATCGATGGTCCTTTGTGAAGTGGGATGGACCGTATTTCGGAAGTGTTCATCATTTTATGAAAGTTAGTACCATGAACATCTATATGCAAGCCAGAGGCATCGAGATGTGTTTCGAAATCGGAAGTAGAGGCAGTGGAAGCATCTATCATCGAAGTTGCATTTATGCCTCGAGGGGCTCTTTGCTGAAGTGCAGGTTTCTTCGTAGGAGGACCTTTTTGAGAAGGTCTCTCCGCCTTCCTTTTCCTATTCAAAGAATTAAACACCTCCTCTTCAGTTTCTTCATCGTCATCCTCCTCATTAACACCTCTAGGGGATTCAACACCCTTCAGCTTCAGATCGTTTCTGACCCCTCGTGAGAGGTTTATAAATATTTACCTTGGATGAATCCCCCTGTGCAATCCTTTTTCGATTGGGATCCGCACACTTCATTACCATCACCTCCACGACACATCTCGGGAACAACCTCGCCTTGTTGAATAAAAACCAATTCACCAGGAAACAAACATAGGCAGGTATTCATACCCATAACATAGCTGAGGAAAGAAGTGTTTGTTACATGATTACTCGCCCCCTCCTCAGCAGAGGCTCGTTTGGATTTTCTTCTTCTTCTTCTTCTTCTTCTTCTTCTTCTTCGAACCATCATCTTGGTTCTTACCCTGTCCCTATTGAAATGTGTGAAGAAATATAAGATAGCAATCAAATGGAGTAAAAGGAATGCAAGGAAAGAAGCTTACATTCGCTTTTATAGCAGCAACCTTCCTCTTGGACTCTTTCTGCTCATCCATAGAAAAACGGATTGTGAAGTAGTCAACAACTTGGAAGTTATGACAGTTCTCGAAGCCGGTACGAGAAACTCTTTTGTCTTCATCAGCAAAACCATATAAAATAGGCCCTTCGATGAGTAGAGGCTTGGTAAACCACACGTCATCACTGGAATGACGAAGCAGTATGTTGGTGGTTGATCCAGTCGGATCCACATCCTCGAGAACATGTACTTTACCTAAAACCTTTTTAAATCGCACACCCTAGGGGGCAGCTTCTTTATTCAAGCCCATTTCAACTTGATAATGCTCAAAGAAATTGCCTGCCGTCCAGAATTTAGGAGGATGCGAATCCTCTGGGAAACAAGGATAGTAGTTTGATCTACCCTCGGAACGAGCAACCCATTCGCAGAGCAGTCGGATCGAGTTACCAGTCATCTGCATCACACCTCGATGAGGATTAATCCTGGAGTAAATCTAGTAGAACAGTGGGTTTGATGGATTATACAAGGGAATAGGCAAACCAGCACCTAACTGATCCCAAGAAAATATCTCGTTTGTCATTACATTTATGTTCAACAAGCATCTCAGGGGACAAAACCATCGAATGGAAAAGCTCCTTCTTGTTCCCCATAAGCCTAGCTCTCTCCCCCCAGGAAATTTTAGGATCAATGTTCTTCTTGGGGGCAACATTCTTCTTCTTGGGCGCCTGAAATACAGTAGCAGAAACAAGTTAGTTGAAGGAAAGATCAAAAACAGAGTACGGAGAATAGATCGGGAATCTCACCATTACAAAGGCTTATAAGCAAGAGCAAATAAATAAGGTTCGAGGAAGACATGAAGGGACATAGAGGTTTGTTTGAGACAGAGGGTTTTGCAGAAAATTCTAAAGAGGAAATAAAGTTTCAGAAGGAGGGAGAAGTTTAGTTTAAATACGGAAAGAAGCGAAACCGGTATAGCAGGTCAGAAGGTTGAAAGGGGCGACGTTTCCGAAATAAGGGGCTAACATGTCTTAATTAAGAAATTAAAGGCTGAAACGTGTCGAGGAGGTTGGAATACCAGAAGTTTCCTTCTTTGAATATTTGCAATCTTCGAACAAGGAAAGAGGCAAACTGTAGGGGCATAAAGTCATCGAAGACACGTGTCAGCATCCTAAAGAGAAAGCAGGATAAAAGGAAGGATTACGATAAATGGAATACATCCCAAAAGATATCGTATGTCAGTATGTTATCTTAATAGAATATATAAAAGGCGCGCACGAGATCGAAGACAGCGAGGAGGACTTCGAAGAAGACGATTCAATATACATCTTCGATAGCATTATCGAAGATACCTCATCGAAGGAGGTATAAACTAACTCTAGTCTCGGTGACCCTCTCTAAGAACACCGACTTACTCGACAACCTCTGATACCCAAGATTGTATATTTGTCTTATTAGCTGTCTTCCACCATTGTATTTCGTGCTATAAAAAGCGAGCTCGAGCTCAGTTGTAAGGGTTGGATTTTTTGGTAAGACTAGAGACCTTTTGAGAGAGACTAGGTTAGTAAATGTTTAATCTCCTCTGGTCTTGAAGCTCATAATCCTTGTAGAGTTAATGTCAGAAATATTTTATGTTCGGTGAAGTGTTAGATCTTTATTCTTTACCCTATTGTTATTAGAATCATAATATCTTTCGTCATGTCTTTTGGTTATCGAGTAGTGCTTGATAACACCTCGATGGATGATTTTATACAAACACAACACCTAAATCTTTCTACTTATGGTTTCATCTAATGACTGTTGGGTATAAGATCTCTAGTCAGATTTTATACCGACACACGGATCGGGCTCCATTTTACCCAATCAACATGGTCATATAGATCTATCAAAGGCTTTTGACATACTAGAATGGAGCTTCATTATGACTGTTCTAAAAAAATGGGATTGGATGAAAACTTATGTGAACTGATTTACTCTTGTATTTCAACTGTTTCATACTCTGTTCTAGTGGATGAATCTATCGGCGATATTTTTTTTCTACTAGAGGAATAAGACAGGGAGATCCTCTATCTCCATTAATCTTTTATAATCTGTATGGAAACTCTGTCTAGATTACTTATGCATGCTGATAGTATAAGTCCCATTAGTGGTGTTTAAGTTAATACACCTAGTCTTTCCATCTCACACTTGTTCTTTAATGATGAATCTTTTCCTTTTCTTAATGACACAATTAATCAGGCTAGAAATCTCACTAATATACTTTGAATTTTAGTGAGTCCTCAGGTCAACTAATAAATTACCAAAATTTTGGGTTTTATTTTATTAAGAGTTCAAAATAAACACCGTAAAATACTTGCTAGGATAATGAAAGTTAATAGGATTACAAAAACAAATACCTATTTAAAAATCCTACCTATAACTACCAAGTTTTTCTAGATTTTTTTTTTATAATAGAGTGTAAGGCCGGAAATGTAAACTTACCCAAGCAGGTAAAATAGTTCTTAGGGCAGTTCCTATGGAGGTGGCATGAAAACCCAGTTTGAATGGTCAGGTGGATGGACAAACCTGTTGCGCCACTATGAGAACTTGTGTTCATCGGTCTAAAAACGCCCTAGCGGCCTATCTTACGCCTCCAGCGGCGTAACTTACACCTACAGGCCTATCCTACGCCGCTCCCAATGCAATTTCCTCCACACTATAAATACCTTCTTCTTCTCCCTACTTTCTTCAGTCTCTATAACATTTCCTTTCTGTCTGAAACATTTCCTTCTCTTCACTCTCTATACCATGAATAATCTATTAAGGAATCCTATGAATGTAATAAGAAAAAGAAACCGGAGTAACAAAATCCGGAGGAATTCAATAACCCACAAGTGTTGTCTAGTCCAAACCTTGTGGACAACCATGTATCCACAAACATCGAAAGGGATAAGCCATCTAAATTACGAGGTGGGATGACGGAACTTAAAGACATGTATGACATTCTCCCAGCCCAGTAAGAAACAACCTAATGAGATATCCATGTCGTGCATACTATCAGATCGAATTAAGACGGGCCAACGTGGAAGTTATCCACGTCTCCCCGAAAGGTGGTGGCCTACGACGCACACTTTCCATTTCGATGACGTTGAGAGAGGTAACGTTGATTTAATTTGTCATTTATTTTTCCAACAATTTAAAATTAAATTGTGCTGATAGCCTAAATAAAATTTAATGTTAACTAGAATCACACCGCTAGATTTGTATTTTATTGGTGGCATTCTTAGTGGTGTTGGTGATACTTTTCTTTTTGATCAAGAAAAGTGGAGTATGGACAATAAATGACACGAACTTTTGCCAACATTTGTTGTGTGTCCCGACACCGTTGTACCCACATCGCATTTAGGCTTCAAAGATGGCGGACTTTATGTAGCTGCTCTAAAGAAATGGTTGAAGTACATTTTAAAGACTCATGTTCAGGGGAATATGTATCAAGATATTGAAAGAGCTTTATTGATGTGGTTTCTTGGACAACTGTTTTTTTCCAACGCCTCTACATGCACAAAGATTGGGTGGTTAGAAGCTTAGGAGGACCTTGAACAATCCCCGAACTATGATTGGGGTTCAGCTATTTTGGGTGAACTATATATAGCTCTAGATGTGGCGTTGATTGGCGGGACAACTTTCAATGGATATCATGGCCTGTTAGAGGTATGCTAATATTTTTACCAATCCTCAAAAATTTTAAACCTTAAACCTTCAACCTCTTTCTTATTCATTTTTGCGTATTTTCAGTTCTGGTGGTATGTCAATTTCCGTATTTCTCCATCCGTTGTTAAAAAAATGGAAGCAGTGTGGCCGATATTGCAGTCGTACGTAAATACTAATTGGGCCAAAAAACAACCCACATATAATGTTGTTATGAAATCATCGTATGGTCTTAGAATTCATACAATGACTAGATGTCATCTAAATGTAGTGGAAACACCTTACGTTGCACCGAAATACAGAGAATGGTACGATACGGAAATAACCAATCGTATCCGCAGGTATTCCAAGTCTAGAGTTATTTTTTGGAGTCCATGTAGTGAACAGGGTGTTTTGTATTTGGGAGAGAGAGATTGTTGCACCAGTTGGAGGGTCGGTTATACAAAGCCATTAACCTGCCATGGTTGGAGGGATATGTTCTGCGTGATTCTTATGATACAATGAAAACATATGGTTGGACTTATTATGACACACTTGTTAGAGAAGCTAGGAATGAGAAATACTACGTAGAGTGGTTCAGATCGGTTTCTCAACCCACGATTGGTTTGCATAATTATCATCACTACGGATTCGATTTGCCTGTACTTGAGAAGTTGAGGGATTCCAGGTTGGTTGTTCCCCAACACCCTCCTCCTACCGAACAATGTTCTCTGCCCTATGCAAAAGTGGGAGCATCCTCATCACAAAATCTACCGGAAATTCGTTGGGAGATGCCGAGTATAACATTGGAGGGAGAACATACGACAGTTCCAATTGTTTCGACGACCGAGGATCGCCTTTACCCTTACGACAATGTCGAGGCGATTGTGGAACAGTTGAGGCAACAATGCAATGATTTTTGGTATCTAAATCAACAAATGCAAAGACTTCATGTACATGAGGTGGCAGTTGGAGGGAAGCGTATGCTTTTAATTTCACCAATCCCCTGTCACAACATACCACACCAAGATCAAGTAGATCTGTTCACGACCCTCCTCACAACTCTTTTCATGAGAGGTCTCCTCAACTAATGCAAGATATACTCGTGGCAGAGACACAAGTACAAGCAAGTTTGGTTCAATCATCACCTGGTTTTGTGCAGTCTTCACCTACCTTTATTCATCCGACACCAAGAGGACCCTTCCGTGCGTGGAGCCAGAACCCGAACCCTTTCGAGGATGTCTACCGTGTAGCACCACCACAGGAGGGTACTTCTTCTTGGCAGGGACATGGATCCTTTACTCCTGGTGGTCCTTCTAATTGGCAGAACCCTTCTACTTGGCAGAACCCAACCGGTCCAGTATGGCAGAGAATTTCCCCGAATGTGTATGGTCATGGTATGATGCCTGCAATTTCGCCGAACGTGTATGGTTCTGGTGCTGGTATGATGGATCCAATTAACTCTTTCCTTGGACACAGTGGAGGGATGAGTGAGTTTCCAACTGTGCGTACTCCAACCGGTATGCCAATGTATGGTGGGCTTGCACCCGGAATGCAGGGTGGTGGTTCTGGCTTGGTTACGCAACAAACCAATGATGGTTCAACACAAGAACCGGATGATCCTTGTGACGAAGATGATTCGAGTGATTGAAGATGGTTTAAAATTGTTTTTGAAGGTTATTTTTATAATAGTTCGGGTTTGAAAAAAGCTTCATGTAATGTAAGATGTTTTCGTAGTTGTTTTTTTTTCCTCTTAGTTATTTCGATGTAATGACGATGTTCAATTAATCGAAAGCTTTTATTTACGAAAGATAAACTCTTCCAAATTTTAATACATCAAAGGGGGTGTGAAAAACAATAAATAAACTACTAACTACTACTACTACGTACTAGCACTACCACCACATCGTTTGAAATTTAGTCAAGCTGATCAATGGAAAATGGGTTATACTTTGGTAAAACCCTAAGAATAGTGAAACACCCAAAGTAAGGGACACTTGACCTCGCATTCTTTCCCATGCTTCTCTCGTTGCACTTAACGCAATCTTCACCTTCTAGTCTCCAAAAGTCTACTGCCCTGGTTAAACATACAAAATCGTTTACAACTTTGTTTATTTCCCCCCAACAAAATGCTAACGTATTCCTACCACGGCGATTTCGATTCCCAGTCGCAATTGAAAACCTATCAAATACCCAGTCCCAAATATTATGGTTTAACACACCGTTATTCGCGTGATGAGCGGGGACAACTGCCTCCCATTCTAAAACAAAACTTCTACAAATCCATTCATCTTCATAAACAGTAAAGCTTGGTCGAAACACAAACATTTTCTTGTTGAAAAAAAATGCGTAATACAAAATTTTGAGTGTGTGGGAAACTTAATGAGACGTTGTATACAAATGGGGAGAAGAAGCAACATATTAATAGGCGTTTTTAGGTGGTCCAACATAGGCCGAGAGGCTTATCTTAGGCTGCTGGCGGCTTAGCTAGTGCCGCTAGGCCTAACTTAGGCCTGACGGCCTAAAAGGTGCCGCTCGGCGAATGTTAGACATCACCTTGCAAACCAGCATTAATACTGGTTTGCCAGGCCATATTTGTCCCTTCCACAGTGCACCAAAATGAACAAATTTTGCATCTGTTCATCTCATAGGAACTGCCCTTATAGGATGAGTTCTTTAATAACCTTAGGGATCTTCAAAGGTATTTCTGGTGGCAAAAATATGAAAATAAACGGAGGAATCTACTTAAAATCTTGGGATTATATATATGTAGTACTCCCTCCATTCCAATTTACTTGAGGGTTTTGGTTTTGATACACTTGCTTTACACTTGCTACAATTGGTATTTTTTCACAAATTTTTTAATAAAATCAATGCACTTGAGTTTGGAAATGTAATGTAGAAGATATATTGCTTGGGTGTTGTTAAAAAAATTGTGAAAAAATACCAATTTTAGCAAATGTAAAGCAAGTGTATCAAAACAAAAACCCTCAAGTAAATTGGAACGGAGGGAGTAGTAAACATAATGGAGGTTTAGGTCTCGAAAAGTCTCATAATAAGTTTAATCTTGCTCCGCTTATTAGACTTGCTTGGAGGCTTATAGATAATCCAAATAAACTTTGGAGTATTATATTCGATTGTAAATACTTCCCAAAAAGGTGATGCTCCAAACTACAAAAAGAAATCAACAAAATCTTGGGTCTGAAGCCTGAACTCTGGACTAGTATTTGTAAGTGGTTAAATGTGATTAAAAAAAACCATGGTTGGAAAGTAAGAAATAATGGAATCCTCCTAGCAGTTAAGTCATAATACAAAATCCCATCCTCCTAGCAGTCATAATATAAGCAAGAGAAATTAAGTGAAAAATGACCTTCCTAGGGGTAGACCAAAATGGTAGTCTTTTTTAATGTAGACCCAACCCATTAAAGTTCCTGAGATTTTTTCCCGAGTGGAATCTAACGGCCTGGAATGAGCACACAACATTAGGATAGGATGAACGCCATGAACCTTACAATTATTGCTAGGTGGAGATTAGAAACTACCACCCCCATGCCATGGTGGAGTTGGACATGAGTTTTAAGCCATTGCAGGTTTAGAGGGCAAAAGGGATGTTGTTACCAAAACAAAATTTACTAGTCAATGGTCAACACAAAGGCATTTTGTGGGTCACACTGAATCATCCTCAAACTCAAACTAGCTAGTGAGGAGTTTTTCCTCTAATTATAAACATATGCACAATTACAATCTCAACTGAAAAAATGTTTTGAAGAAGTATTCTTATACACAGATACAGATGCAAATGTTTGGAAAGCCGACGTTCAAGTGAACTCATGAAAATGGCAATGGTTAATCAAAATAATATGTAAAATTTGCTCTACAATATTCAAGATAATCCATAAATATTTTCAGGGAGCCTTAATAACTTTTTGATCTAAACTGCATTTTAGTCATTACTATGATTTACCCAAAGGAAAACCTACTTACTCCTTGTCTTGACAAATTTGGGTCTTGCAGCCTTTTTCTCCAGCTTTTCCCTTTTCTTCCTACTTTTCTCATCTTCTGGGACTCCTTCTGAATCATTAGACATAAATCCTTTTGCAAGACCAGAAAGTTTGTATGCAGCAAAGGCTGGAATCTAACAGAAGCAGAAAACCAAAAAGGAAAATGTCAGTTAACTACTAACATGTTGTTGGTATGCTGCTTAGTTTTGAGTTTTGAGACCAACAAAGGATAAAATTAACTATTCCGAGAACAAGCATTTGAACTTATTTACATATAACATTCACAAGAATTACACAAAGGTCTAAAATCGCCAATTTTAATTCACCGTTAAGTTAAAACGCGAAAATAAACAGAAAAAACAGAAGAGGGGAAAACACACATGGGATAAAGGGCATAAATGGGAAAACATGTCTTCAGTGCGACTTTCTTATGGCCTAACTACTATGTAGATGATTTGATTCCAACATTTAAAGCATGCTTATTAGGAGAAGTTAAATGCTTATATCTTACCACCAGATATGTGTACCAAAATTTGCCGGAGAGGATTGACATTACTTGCACAAAGCTTGTTATATAGATCACGTCATGTAGATAACTGATATAAAACATCAACATTTGTCATGTACAACTGTATGAACTGTATATATATGTTACAGTTGAATTGTAGTCTGTAGTCGAATGTTCGAGAACAATGGAAACAATAAAACCAGGGAAGGTGTACCTGCAAACTCCACCAGTGCTCATATCATAACCCCCATCTAGTAGGTCCCCGTCATCATCATATGATGGTTCGGCCATTTGGGCAAGTTGCTTGTACGAAAGGGCATAAGCTGCAGATGTCACAAGGAGGCCAACAAAGTGTTTCCAGGATACTGAAGAATGAAAGATGAGCAACCTTACTATGACATAAATGACCTGCACATTAAGAGTGGCACTTCAAGAAATTTACTCAAGGAAAGTTAACAATTGGGATCTCTATTTAGTATTCTGCAGAAAGAATTTGAAAGCTGAAGATTCAATCAATCTGTTTTACTGATTGAACATCAATAATGGGAGGCTTATGCCTGGCTTTAACTGGAACACTGTCATATAGGCCTCAAGGAAAGAACATACATTTCTTTAATCATGTAACGGCACAAGAGTCGATGCTAAGTGGATCACCTAATCAGAAGTAGGACACCGTCTTACAACCTTATTCGTAACTTAACATGTTTGCATCAAATTGGACAAGCAAGGAGCTTAATTGAAACAGCGATTCTAATACCAACACGAGACAAAGAGAAAAGTTAGTGATTACTTACATTGCAGATGATGATAAGACGGAGAAGCTTGGCCATGTGCTTACTGTTTTCTTCTTTCCGCTTCTTCGCCCCCTGGTTGGCCATTCTTTTAAGCCTTAAGTCAAAGACTCGATCCCTGAAAAGAAAATTGGAGCAGATATTACTAAGCCAGAAAGATGTAGCAGCTCTTATTTTGAGACAAACTCAACAGAATCATAATACAGATAGGCTTGTCCTACTTGAGGTGCAAAACCTCAATCCTAAAGTAGCACATCCTTACATACAGTTAATTCAAAACCATGTTCTTCATACCAATTAAACATGAAATGGACAATAACTTCGAAGTCTTCAATCATTACAAACGGATTTGAGTTTTAGAAATGGAACAATAAAATTTTCTGAACTCCAAAACTGAACAAAACTAAACCCAATTCTAGTTTGTGTAAGATGCACTCTTATTCAAACAATTACTCTGCAAATAAATCTGTCAACGGCTCACTGGGAAAGGACTTACAGAATCAAAGGTCAAAAAAATAATCATGATTCATGGTACGCTAGTCGCACAAAATTTAGATCAGAAATAGACTTGAGAATTCCATTTCAAGAAAAACACTAATTTGAGCACTGGCACAAATGGTCAAAAAAAAAAAATGTATATAAACACAACATCACATGAGCCATGAAATACAAATATAACAACACCCAGGTCATAACAGCAGCATGTCTGTAAGCCTACACATCCTATGTCTAGGATGATAACATCTCCTCCCAACCTTTACTGTACCTCCATTGTGCCAGATGATGATTCTTATCATGTCAACACAAATACTGGTCCACGAAGAAAAATTCCAGGCACATGCATATACATAAGTGTGGAGTTAATTCAAACAAACAACACAAACATGTTTGGATTGACTGTATATATATGTTTAGGGTTCAAACAACACAAATTGACTTTTAATGAACCAGTGGTGGAATTTAGTAACATAACCTAAAATTCAGATTCAACATCTTCTACTGATTTATCAGCTAATCTAAATAGTCGATTTCCACACACAAATTCATAGAAAGTAAATCTGAACCCTAAAATATCATTGAAGACTATGACTAGATGACCGCACGCGTAGATCAAGCTTGATCTATAACTAACTACTACTTAAAAGAAGATCCATGACTCGTTAATCTATTTACACACTGAGTAGGTAATGAATCAATCAAATCAAAAAACAAAATCTGCTATTTTCTTCTGTATTATTATTCTCAATTACTTGAAACTGTTCAATATTTTTAAAGCTTGTCGGCTACTTCATTGAAAACTAATTTTGAAGCTTAATTGAGTTTCTTGTTCCAATCAAGACCAGGAACAAAATCTGTGTTTGTTTTTTGTTTTCGGTCACCACTTACTGAAACAAAACAAAGTGTTGTGAATTGGTAAATGAACACAAACCCAAGAACTTCCCCCTAAATTTAAATTCCCTCGCATCAGAAACCCCAGAATCAAAAGCATACCTAAATACACTCAAAACTGACCCAAATGCCAAATAAATATGTCACTTGCTTATTCATTGATGATTGCTAATTCCTGTCAGATATATAAAAGCTAAAGACCTGAACTTGGTGACAATATGGTCAATTTCTGGACCCCAATATGATAGATATAGAACAACCACACAAGTATAGTAAAAGAGCGAATACATTGCAATAGAAGAACACGTTAATTCTATTGCTTTAGAGTAAGAATTTTACAACGTTTACCTCTTAGGTTTTTCGGTCCTAAGTGTCGTTTCTTCCTCTTTGGTTTTTTCTCCTACTAGTATTCTCTAGTATTCTGCTCTATGTTCTCTACAAGTACCTTGGTACCCTATTTATAGAATAGAGCTACTTCTATATACTAGTCTTTCTAGGAAAGGGAAATTCCCCTTTGTTTGTACTCCTCTAAAATAAGACTCCTAAGTTCTCCTTCTAGGATTAGTAAACTACTTCTAGAACTACTAGGAGAAGAATTCTTTTGTTTGTAACCTAGGTAATAAGATTAAAAAAAAAAAAAAAAAAAAAAAAAAAAAAAAAAATCAAAACAACAGCTCCTTGTTTCAATGTTCTAGAAAGCAAATGTTGGTATTTGTAATAGCTTATAAAAAGTGTCTTAACATTCCTATGAATATTGCAATGAAGAGGTTTACACCACTTGCAATGAAGGGTCTTAACATTCTTGGTAGTTAGATTTTTCTCCAGGAAAGGGAGTGGTGATTTGCTTATGCATAACTATACTCAATATACCCAAGCAGTTTAGTTCTAGATGTGTATGCAAATATAAAAAATTTGCTGTGGCATTTCGTCAAAAACTTTACGAGCATCATCAACATCAACATAACCCCAATACCAAACAATTCAAGTATAATTCCATTAAGATAAATTACAATACTGATATACTGATCTATACACTCTCCTAGTCTCCTATTATTCTCTCCTATTATTCTCTACATGAAAAAATCAAATCAATTTTTTTTCACAAAGAATCAGAAATTCGCAAGAACATACATACCTTTGAATAATGCAACAATCAGCAGAAAAAGCAAGATGAGATTGCAATAATTGGTTTACGTTGATTTAGGATCTGTTACTATAATTTCAAAGCAGATGGAATTTGTTGATTTAAGATTTGCCTTGATTCGTTTTCAAAATTAACCTAAGGGTAAGAAGAAATCTTGATTCTTTAAATTCTGGGTTTGAAATAAGCCGTGGGTCGGGTATACAGACTTACAATAATCAATCAAAATCAAAATCAAAATCAAAATTGAACTATGTTCTAATGAAAATCACAATCGAAGCCTTTGAGAAAATCTTTACCTGGAGTGAACTGATGACGGAGTGAAATTCTGAATCGCAAGCAGGAGAGGAAAGAAAAGTCAGAAAAAAATACCAGCGACTCAGAAGTAAAGACCACACCACCGTTATTATTCATTCATTCAAATCTGGATTTTTCATCTTTCTTGTTAAGGGGTTATCTCTCGTCACGACTAAAGTGCAGGTTGAACGTAGTTGAAAAGTGGTACCCCTTAACCCGACTAAGACAGCAAACGGTGTCTGTAAATCCTCTCACACTAGGCGGTGTCAAACGGCAACACATGAATTACAGACGTCTATTGGTACAACCAACGGGGACTAGCCCTAGTTGGCTAGGAGGCCGACTCTTACATTTGAGGTTGATGGATAGACGCCACCCCCGTTCGGGTCTCTTAGTTAAGAATTGAGACTGACTCCTGTAGACTGTGGGAATTCCGGGTGCGACTAACTAATTAACCACGAGAGGTGGCAACACTTGCAAGCGAAGAAAGGCGCGGCCAGCCACTTCAGAAAAACCCGACACGTGAGCAAGGAGACGCTTAAACGAAAAATTCGGCAACCAAGCCACTTCCAAAAAAGCCTAACTCACTCTAGGTGGGATACATGGGAATACATGGGCTCTTTGGATTGGATTGGATAGACGCCACCCCGAGAGACCCAACCGGGGTGGATCTAGCTTGCACCAAGGGTGTGCACTTGCTACCCTTATCCAGCTGGCACAAAAGCCTAATTCAAGTCCATATATTTTTTTTTTGGCGCATTTACAAGTCTAATTCTGCTCTTTTGCTATCCCTAGCCAAGCCGAAACAGATTTTTACACCCCCTCCATAGAAATCCTACATGGGCCAACCCTCATAGTTTATTCTTTTTTTTTTTTTGGAAAGGGGTTCTTTTCCTTCTACCCAAATTCACATTGCTTGATTCTCCACTCCAATCTATCATAGCTAATTCCTTCTCCGTTTTAGACTTATTATATGTCTCTCCACCGTTCCCCCTTAACTATCCTTCATGTCATTTTCTTTACCTTTCTCGCCTAGGCCTAGGGAGGAATATTAAGCAATGTACGGAAGATATAATTAAAATGCCAGTCGAATTAATTTCAGTCTTGGTAAAAAACACTATAGGTGGGATACATGGGGATACATGGACTCTTTGGATTGGATTGGATAGACGCCACCCCGAGAGACCCAACCGGGGGTGGATCTAGCTTGCAACAAGGGTGTGCACTTGCTACCTTTATCCAGCTGGCACAAAAGCCTAATTCAATTTTTTTTTTTTGCGCATTTACAAGCCTAGTTCTGCTCTTTTAACTACCCCAAGCCAAGCTGAAACAAATTTTTGCACCCCCTTCATAGAAACCCTGCATTCGCTCCTGCCCAACCCTCATTTTTTTTTTTTTTGAAAGGGGTTCTTTTCCTTCTACCCAAATTCTGCCCTCACATATGGTGCCCCCATTGAATTAATTTTAGTCATGGTCAAAGAGAAAAACAAATTCTGTGGATACTTCCTTTCACAAATATTTTTCGATCATGGATCAAACACGTACGATTCATGGGGTGCTGTTCGTGTGACCTAGCTAGCGAGAGGTATACACCTTGCCTCTAACTCCTACAGAAACTAACAAGTCGATCGGTCATGCATGCAGTTCCAAGTATCACAAAAATGTGAAGTGCATGCATCATCAAACCCAAGCTAGCTCACTGAGATTAGGTTCGAAGTAAGCAATTGATGATCTCTCCCTGTGTGTGTGTGATCGTATATATAAACACATATGATCATATGCAAGTCAAAACATAAAAGAGTATACTCGAGAATCAGTAAGGCGAGAGAGATATCGAAAGAATAGTGATCACTTCGAAAATGAAGCAGGCGGGTTGTTTGTTAGTACTGTTGTGTGCAGCAGCCATGGTTGGACAAGTAGCAGCTCAGGGTTGCAGCTACACTTTCTTCTCATCACTTGTTCAGCTCATACCATGCAGGCCTGCGGTCTCACCATTCAGTCCCATACCACCTAGTGAAGCCTGTTGCAACTCTGTCAGAATGCTTGGCCGTGCTTGTATGTGTGTCCTGATTAACGGCCCACCCATATCTGGTGTCGACCGCAACATGGCCATGGAGCTGCCCTCTAAATGCACTGCTAATTTCGAGCCATGTACGTGTACATTCTCCTCCAGTATCTTTTGCTTGGTTAATAACAACCTTATTCTTTGTACAAATACTTATATGATTCTTGTCTCTCGTTGTGTATACAGGTAATCTTTGGGCACCATGAAGCCGGCAGATCATGATCTAGATGAATGAAGTTTAGACGTACGTCCTTAGCTGAATAATGCGTCTCCAGAGTAGTTGTAGTAGTAGTCTGTATGTTGTCAACGAATGAACTACAATGTAGTAATGTTGCCATAGTGGCCTATAATAAGAGTCTAATTCAGTTACTGTCATGTAATTTCTCATCTTGTTGTGATCTAGCAGGAAATTAGTTCAGTAATTTGTTTTAATTCGGTCATCTTAATCATCATTCAAGAAATCATTTTGCGTTATATATTCTTAAATAGAATCCCAAAGACGACGACGCTGGACAAAAAGCCAATCAAATATATAGATCTCAGGTATGTTTTGCAGTACAATAACATTGGACCTATGTTGTTTGAGGCGCCTGATGCGCCCAAAAAAAAAAAACTACTCCAAAGGTAATGGGCTGGCGCATTGCATCCGAGGCGCTCATCCAGCGGCTCGTGCATCTTTGGCGCCTAGATGAGCGCCTCAGACGCATTTCACAAAAACAGCTTGATTGGACCAATTCAATTCGTTTCATCTTGCAGCCGAAAATATAGACTCCAAATTCAGCTAGGTTGTTTAATTATGGCTAAAGTTGGTTTCCCAAATCAGATTAGGAAAACGTTTACTTGGTGAACAAGCTAAGCTGTATATACTATAAATAGCGGTCCTAATTTAAGAGTGTTAGAAATCATCCACAAGAGAGTTCTTTCAAGGAAAAACTATGTCAAGCCTGCCGGAGGAGATTTATCTGCAAATCTTGTTAAGGGTACCGGCGATATCAACGTTTGCATGTAAGTGTGTGTGCAAGACCTGGTTCCGGCTTATCTCCGATCCTAATTTTGTTAACTTGCACCTTGATCATGCCATCCAAACAAACAAATGTAGTCTGATGTGCACAGACGGATATGATTACTACTCCATAAGTTACGATTCGTTATTACCACTAACGTTGATGGATGATTCTGATGACGATGAAGAAGAATTTGTTGATCCCTTGGATGACAATGTTGGTGTTTCTCGGATCGATTTCAATTTCAGATACGATGATGAGTTGCTGTGTTCTTGCAATGGTCTTCTTCTTTTCGGTAGTGACAAGTACAATAATTGTTATCTATGGAACCCGTTCACTAAAGAATATAAGGATATACCCGATTTCCGCTATGCCGATAGTCGTAATTTCATGTATGCTTTTGGTTATGATCGCCAGATCGATGATTACAAGCTGGTACTCATTAGGGAGGTCTCCGGGTTGGTAATCATGGGGAATAGAAGCGATAGTTGTAGGGTCAAAATCTACACGTTAGGGACAAACTCATGGAGAAACCTTGAACCCAACATCCCTTATGAGTTTTACTTTGAGATAGAGTGTGGAGTCCTTGTCAATGGAGCTTTTCATTGGTTGGGAAAAACACAAGGCCAAGACGTGATAGTCTCTATGGATATCGGCGACGAGAGCTTCCGACATATTCAGATACCAGACGAAGCCGTGGAGAATATTGATCAAAGGTATTGTATGAATGTGGTAGTGCTGGAACGGTGCCTTAGTCTGTTTGTTCACGTTGATGGAAAATCTGAGTTATGGGTCATGCAAGATTACGGAGTTTGCGAGTCTTGGGCGAGACGTTATGTCATTAACCATGAGAACGTTACTGCCAATGCCGGCTGGTGGGATGTGAGAATTATGTGGTCTTTCGAGAATGGAGAAATTCTACTCAAGATTGTCAATGCCGAGAAGGAAACATATGATCTTGTTATTTATGACCCAAAGCAAGGAAGTGCTAGAAAAGCAAATATTTGTGG
>JAJJMA010100566.1:546-12780 GCA_023529015.1 Papaver nudicaule
TGGATGTAGTCCTTACTTAGGGCGAACCAAGTAAATCATCTTGTCAAGTATCTCTAACCTTACTCTCTTTATATTTCTTATGATATATGCTAGATGAATGTTTAGGTGTGATTGTGTGTATGTTTGTGTATGGTATTTGGGTGTACTGTGTAAGATCTAACCATTGGGATTTTACACAGTTACAAAGCACTCATCAGCAAGTGCAACTAATAAACGTACATGGTCAAGTCTTGCAACATGAGCAAAGACTTCAAAATAGTCAACTCCTGGTTTTTGCTTATATCCTTTAGAACCAGTCTAGCCTTAAGTCGATCATCTTCTCCATTAGATTTATACTTTGTTTTAAACACCCATTTGACACCAATGGATTTTTTTATCATGCGTAAGTGCAGTGAGTTCCCATGTTCCATTCTTTACTATTGCTTGAATTTCATTATCGATAGCTTGAATATATCCATCCTTCGCCTTGAGATGCTTCTTTAAATTTGACTGGATCACAATCTCCAAATAGTACAAAATTAATCATATCTTCATTATCATCATCTCTCGCCACTATATAGTCTTCTAGCCGTCTGGGTAAGACAGGATTACGTGTAGGTCGTGATGATACTTCTCATCCTTGATGTGTTTCTATGGTAGTGGGAGGCACAACAATAGTCTCAACAGGCGTAGTCTCAATAGTCTGAATAATATCATCTTGTATAGTTTCTTGTTCTTCAAGAGCAGTGTTCTTTTCTTCTGAATTCCAATTCCACTGACTCAATTCGTCAAAGATACGACTAAGGATTGTCTTACCTGTATCTGGATTAAAGAGTTTATAACCCTTTGTTGCAGTGTTATACCCAACAAAAATGCATTTTTCACTCTTATTATCCAGTTTTCTTCGAATTTCTGCTGGTACATGTGCATATGCTATACGCCCAAATACTTTGAGATGTCTGACACTAGGTCTTCTTCCAGTCAAAGCTTCTTCTAGAGTTTTATCTGATAGACATTTAGTTGGACATCTATTTAACAAGTAGACATCACAAGATACAGCTTCTCCCCAAAAAGATTTTGGATTTTTTTTGGCTCTTCTCATAGAACCATCTCTATTATAGTTATATTCTTCCTTTCCGCTACACCATTATGTTGTGGTGTATACCTTGATGTCATCTGATGCTAAATTCCACAGTCTTTTAAGAAGTTGTCAATCACAGTGTCTTTTGTTCCTCTGTCTGTACGCAATATATTGATTTGCTTTCCAGTTTGCTTTTGTACAAATGCTTTAAAGCTTTTAAAAGCATTAGCAGCTTCACTCTTTGGTTTCAGCAAATATACTCATGTTCTTCTACTAAAATCATCAATGACTATGATGAAGTATCTATTTCCTCCATGTGAAACTTCTTCTAAGGGACCACATAAATCAGAATGAACTAACTCCAGAGGTTGTTCTGCGATTCTAGTTTTGCTTATAGGGAAAGGATCTCTATGTTGTTTTCCAAATATGCAATTTCACACTATGTTTCAGGACATTCAATTGGTAAACCTGACTCCATCTCTTCTTTGATAACAGATGCAAACTGTTATAGTTATCATGTCCTAATCTCCTATGCCACAACCAAATATTATCTTGAGAAGAAGCGTTGTAGCATACCTCCTTTTGATATTGTATTTGTAAAGGAAATAGTCTATTATTTGTCATACATACCTTTACTATTAGCCTCCTTCTTCGATCATAAATTGCACATAAGCCGGCTGAGATGTTCATGTTGTATCCCCTTTCTGCTAGCTGCCCCATACTAAGTAAATTTTGATGTAGACCATGAATATAAAAGACATCCATAATATAAGATTCACTGACATTCTTAAGAATAATACCAATTCTTCATTTTCCCATTACTGGAACTGTTTCATTGTTTCCAAACTTTACACTAGAGCGTACAAATAGATCAATGAATAGCTCTTTTATCCCACACATGTGATTACAACAACCAGTATCAAAGAACCACTTGTGTTTGTTATGTGCTGTTGTGAAGCATGCCAATAATAAGATTTCAGAATCATCTTATTCTTTCTCAGCTAAGTTTGCATTATTATTATATACTTAATCAACACTTTTTTCAGTGCACTCTTTCTGAAAGTGACCAAGTTTCTGACAATCAAAGAAATGAACTTTGGTTGTGTCAACAATCTTCTTAGGTTTCCTTCCTGAGTTAGACGACTGACCATTGTTCCATTTTTCTGACTCTGACCCTTGTTCCAATTTGTCTGACTTGAAGTGCTTCCTCAATATGTTTAACTGGAAAATTTTCTTTTATTCTCTGCTCATATGCTTGTAAAGATCCCAACAACTCATCTAGGCTCATTGTTGTTGCTGATTTAACTTCTTCAATTGCAGTTACTTTTTATTCAAAGCTTTCAGGTAAACTGCGGTATCTCCTATTGTATCACCATTCGATTTCTTCTCATTAACTGTGCTCAAGGTTCATGAAAATAAATCTGACACTGCTTCAGATGATTCCATCTGTAATAGTTCATCCTTTCTTCTCAGAGTTTGTAGTCCCACCTTCTTTACTTTGTCAGACCCTTTGTAATAGGTTGTCAAAGTATCCCAAGCCTTGTTCGCTTCTGTGAAATACATGATCCTGTCAATAAGGGAATCATGTACACCTTGATGGAGAATATAGGTAGCTTTCGCATTCTTTTTCCTATTTTCTTGTAAAGCTGTTGTGTGTGCATCAGAAGCTGTTGCACCATCCACAGGTCCGTATAGCCTACGCCCACCATATCCCATACCTCCTGGTATTGAATATGTTTTCCATCTGAATTCTCCAATGCTCAAACTTCTTTTCTTCAAATACTGGAACTTTTATTGAGCTTGATCTGGATGCCATCTTTCTCAAAAATTCTTCACCCACAGTCCTAAGATCTTGTGGCTCTGATGCCAGATGTAGAATCTAACAAGCAGATAACAAGAAAAAGAACAATCGCAAAGAACTCAATTCAAAGATCTATTATACTCAATGAACTTTCTCTGATTGCATACATAACCTCAAGCCTTGCATCCTATTTATATAGGTTCAAAAGTAATCAGAGTCCTAAAATAACTTAAACACAATACTACCAGATATAACTAAACTTCATAAACAATCAAACTACTAGAATGTTCTAGACCAACTCTAAAACAAAGACTGACATAACCTCCAAGCATAGCTTGGTTTCCTAGCCTGATACCACCGCAATAGTCTCATTTAGCCTTTACTTCCAACACATTTGAGAAATACTCTTAAAATGACTTGTAACAAGAGCACTTAGTTGCTTCTTACTTGATACAACCGAGTTTTCAATAAAATTATTATAGGTTTTATGTCCTCTCTAGCAATTAATCTATATATATCAATAGTATAAAACACATCGAAGACAACTTTCCTTAGACAAACGGGCCGTTGCGATATCGCCAAGTGTGAGATCCGGAGGCTGTCAACTGAAGTATGTGTGGGTGCATCCTTCTTATTAAGTGTGCGCGTGTGACCCTTGAATTTTGTTACGATTGTGCACAGCTCCACCTCATTCATGCGCAGCAATTTATCATCTTTCGGTTTCGATTCCAATCCCGATAGAAATTGGTTTTTTTTATCTGTCTCTCTACCTTTCCTTTCCTCAACCGTTGTAGAAACCAGACTCCATACTTTTGTTGCAATATTAGAAGGTGAAGATAGAGAGTGTTCTATTGGGTTAACATGTAGGGTTTCATAAAGGAAGGAGAAATTCGACAGGATATGGTTACCATTCACGATGAATAACATTTTTTCTTTGGGTAAGCTATTGATTTGCTTCACAAACTTTTGTATTTGAAGTTCTCTTCAATTTTGAATTTTACTTTCTTAATTTTATTTTGTATTCCCCGCGATACACACACTCGCGTTTGGTAAACTCACTCACCCTAAAAATATTAAAGAATTTGAAACTTATCAATCTTGACTATTCATGCGATCCAAGGTAATTTTTCCCTTCTATATATAATTCGTGTGCTGAAACTATTTTATACTCGGTCTAGTTACTGTTGATTTCATTGTCTACGTCCGTTTAAAGACGATGAAATCCAGTCAATTTTTGGATATTATGCAGGTTGTAAGTGACAAATCTTGACTTCCGAAAAAAAATATATGAGGTATTTCAGCCTTCTGTTCTAGCTTTCTAGAGATATTATAAATGGACCCTCTTGGATATTTCCGACCCCAACAGGTAAAAGGAAAAACCTTAATCCAGGTGACCAGTATTTTAAATTACTTTACATTCGGTTAAAGGACTGTGTTAAGTCCTGGGTTTATCTTTTTCTGGAGACATAGCGTTAAGTTCGTTGTGAAAGTCATGTACCTAAAACGACCGCTTTTGAGCGTGTAGGCGTATCGGCTTTTGTGTTGTCATGTTACACGTACAAACAACCTCTAGAATGACAAGTGAAAAAATAGTGGAGGAATATGGTTTTGTATAGGTGCCAATCTGAAGCTAGATGGTATAAGGATTTTGCGTGCTTAAGGGATTTTTTCTTTTAGCTTAATTAATTTATCTTATGCGATAAATTTATCCTTTTTTTTGTTTTTATTTTATTTTATTCCCCTTACATTAAAATTATAGCCTAATTAGCAAGCAAACATGATAGCATTCTGAATCTTACAGGATTTCTTTGTGACTTTTACCTTATTCAACCAGGGGTTTTCATGTGTTTGGCTCAGAGATGCTGCTCTTATTTCATCACAGCTGCAACTTATGATGAAGGCAGCATGAAGGTGAAATGCTAACCATGTTGTTACTCAGATGTTTATGTAATAATTAGTACCAGCTCACTAAAATTTCCAACGCTGCAGATTGTCATGGGAAGAGTACTTAAGTTTTCCTTTTTGGATTTAATCATGCTTAGGTTGCTAAATTATACATGGCCTTTTCACAATCCAATGATTGGATTAAACTTGCAGTGTTGTGCTCATTTTGGATATAGATATTATTAACCATCGTTGGCAAATCAATCCAGCAAATGTATGGCATCTAAACAAGTTTATGGCCTTCTCATATAGCTATCAGAGGGTATCATGTAAAAGGAATTGTACAGTGTTGTAAACTTGGTAAATACCAGGATTGACTGATATAGCTATAAAGGTCATGCTCACTGATCTGAAATTGTGCAAACTTTATGTTACAACTGCAACTGAAATTGTTAACTTCGGTAGAGGTGTTTATGGGTTCTTCCTTTATCTTAAAGTTTGAGCTTCCTCTTTGATTGCATATTTACTGTTTTTGAAAATCTCTCTTCCGACATCATTTAACAGGACATAGTAATGAACAGAATTGCTGAAATATGTAACTTAACTAACATGCTACCCATTACTATTTTTGCTAGATGAAACTTGATATTGATAATAAGCCATTTCGCATGGTATACATCTCTTTTCAGTGCTGGATGCAAGGTCACAAAGAAACAATTATGCGTGTACACTATATATGCTTCCCTTAAATCCTATTTATTTTATGAGAATTTGTAACATTATTTATGTTTTCTTTTGGTGTCGACAAGGAACAATTGCATGTGTATCGGACATTGCCATGGTGACTCAAATGTCTATCACAAAGCTTAAATGCACCAGCATTTGCGGTAGATCTCTGTCAGTAGCTACCAAATTATAATTTATAATGTATGGTTTTCAATGTGGTGAAATTGTTAGACTCTTCAAAGGGAAATTTGAGCTTTATACTTCAGTTCTCTTATTGTTTTTTTTTGAAAAACATAACAGCTTATATTAATGAAGAGCATTACATAGTTTAGTACAACAGTTGGAGAGGTGTATCCAAAAACCAAAACTAACAACCTCAATTCCAACTAACATAAAGCATCGTAATCTCTTACTAGTTACACGTGCCAAAGGTGAAGCCATGTGATCAGGACTAGAGCAAATCCATGAAGTAGAGAACCAGATGATTAGGAAACTAATCCACTGAGAGGTTGCCAAACTTACTAAGAAGGTGGCAACCGGCCATTTAAAGAAATGACCTGGCAAGACTGACAAACAGACTGAGGAACGTCTGTAGGTTCTTTTCAGGCTAAAAAGAATAACCCCGTACTGAATAACCCAAATTCCGACATCATCTATCTCAAGCATCATCAGATAAGTTGTAGTTATCGAAAGACTTCTAGGAATAACCATCAATTCTTGTAGGACACAATAACTGCTGCACACTAAAGAAAACCAGAGAAAACTAACTAACCTAATAGAACATCTTAAACTATAATTATAATTAGCTAACCTAACTGCAAGTAGAAACTTGAAACTAATATAACTAGTACTAAGAAGTAACATCCCAACTCCTCTCCCGAAATTCTTCCATATTAGCAAAACCAACCAGATAACCTTATAAACCTTGTAAACCAGAACAATCCATCCAAAGTAATTTATCCCAGCCCGAAAAACCAAAATCCAATTCATCCAAAAGAACTTGTTACTAAAACCATTAAATAGAGCCCACTTGAAGTATGTCCAAGCCCAGAAATAAGTTGAAATTAACCTCGGCCCACCAAACAACATCCACCCAAAACTGATCCTAGATAAGATATAAACGTGTAGGGAAAGAATATCCCAGCAACCACGTGTGCAAAATAAGGGTTTGAAAAGTTGACGTGTGGCAATGGTGGACCTAATCCTGTTAGGCCTTGTCTGGGGGTGAAGGAAACCTCCGAGAACGATTCGCAAGAGGCGAAACAAATCGGACTGATTTAGACCGGTCCCAAGGAAGAAAAACCCAAAAATCCGATGTGGGAGCTGTTGAGAATGAAATCTGATAATCCACATACTCAAAAGAACAGCTCGAGAAGACAGCAGAGCTAGGATTTTCGCAGACAAATTAGAAGTGGTGAGCTTAAATAAAAACTGGGGGAGAAAAGAACCGATGCTGCAGTGAAAGAAAAAGTTGGATGGTTGGTGAAAACGGTGAGTCCAGATCCAAATTCTCTATAAGAATTGAAAGTGATTGAGCAACCAAAAAACAAAACTTATACGGATGAAAACCAAACCAGACAACTCGAGAAACAGGAGAGCAGCATGCTCTCTTCTACTGTAGAAACAAGTTGTGAAGAGTAGAAGAAGATCAAACACAAAAGAACCCTGGATTTCGAGAAAAGACAGCTGAAAAACCCCTAACAAATTTATGTATTGGATGCGGAACAGGGGGTTAACAAGGTTGATGAGGGGATGGAAATTGAGAATAGGCACATGAAGACGGTTCACAGAGTGAAAAAAGGTGATTAAAAAGAACATGGAAATTGAGAATTTAGGATCAGAGAAACTTAGGATTAGAAATTGAAATTTGCATAAAGAAAACAGAAAAACCTAAACAGAAAACTACTAAAGTGAGAGAAGGGGTTGGAAAACAATCAAATCATCAGCCTCCTCATCCGATTCCCCTGTGTCTTCTTCCATGGATGATTATTGAGAGCAGAGGTTGAATAGATGAAGGATTGAAGGTTATTAATGGCGAATCGGTGTGTAAAACTGGTTTGAATCGGATGTCTCCCAACTCGCAGAGCAAAACTGCTTTCAACCCCTTGGTTGTATTTGTTGCAGAAGAAAGTGAAGATGATGAAAACAACAAGAGAGATTTAAAATAAAGCTTGGGTTCAGAGGATTAATGGTGACTCGTTATAGATTTGGTTTAACTCGTTTTCGCCCGATTCACGCTCTCTCGTTTTTTCTCTCTGGGAATTTTTCACTGTGCCAAACTAATACTTGTGTTTGAACTTAGTTCTCTTATTGTTGTATTTTATGGTTTCAAGCATTAAAAATTGTACAGTGACATATGTTAGTTTTTAGGAAAAAAATCCTAAAATGAAGGTTTTTTTGTGTGGTTGTTTGGTTACCTGCCTAACGATAGCTAAAGCTGATATGCCATAACGCGTCAACGCATTGATCAACTACTACGACTCTGCATCTCCCGGGTGGTGAAGAGCTTCTGCATCACTCGATACTGGATTGCGATTCTTGATACGGGCATATATCCAATACTGATACATATCTGGGAGTACAATATGGCATTTCCGAAAATAGTCGATACGGATACAGGCCGGTACGTCGTATGTTTAATTTTGTAAATGTAACTGTACAAGAATCAATAAACATACTAGGGAACATAAATTCAATGCTAATTACAAACATAGAATTTCATTCATCATATATTGTGATATTAAGATTCGTATTGCAAAAAGAAACAATCTGCCATAAACCACTTAGGCCTTATATTATAGCTAGATCGATTTATGTAGGAAGAAGTATCGGAGGGTATCGGTGTCTGTTTCGATACGGATACGTAGCCTCCCTTCAAGTATCGGTGCAACCCAGCTGCTGGACCTTTTTTCAGCTCACCATCACTACCTCTAATCCAAGAGTACATTACACATGTCTCATAAAGCATCTGCTTGGGACTGATGTCTTATATGGTGGGGAGAAGTGGGTTTGGGATTTAGATATTGATCGGGAAATATTTGTCCCTTGCTATTATATGATTTTGTTGGTTGAGATTTTGTATCTGAAGCACGTGCTGAACTCATGGACATGATTCGCATTTTATTACCTATTATTAGCAAGAGTAACTAATAAAAATACGACGTACAGGCAGCTGTAAAAGAAGGTGCGTACTCGAGTTAGATTTGAAGTTCAAGAAGGTGCCCCTGTAACTGCATTACGAATTACTCCTATTTTCTCTTTTCCATTTTCTTTTGTTTTTATTCATACTTATTGGTAAGTCAAATATGGTGTCAAGTCTGCAAACTGGGTCAACAACGGCCATGAGGAATACATAAGCTTGCTTACAGAAAGGTGAGCAAGTCTCAAGAATTTACCTCCCACCAGGACATAATAGTGGTTGATTAGTATGACCATGTTTTAGTCCAGTTTTGTGATTTTCTCTTCATCTACCCCGGTCTAAGTTCTTTGATTTCTCCTTAACTGATGACGTTTCAATAAAATCGAAACATGTACCTAAAGACTGCGAGTAGTGGGAAAAGATGGAAGAAGGCCAAAAATAACATGTCAATCGTTGCATTTTTTTGGGTCTTCTTGCTTTCTTGGCACTTTGAACTAGGATTGTCTTCATATTCACCTGTAGAAGTATCATGCATCTTTTCAGGCATTGTGTAACATCGTGTGGATGTAATGTTAAAGATTGGGTAGTTCGATTTTGAAGCTTCTTCATTTCTACTTTATTTTTAATGTAAGTTAATGAGATTAGCGAAGGTTATTTAAATATCTTACAATGTCTGGCTAATATAGTATAGATATCGTCAGATAGGCATATTAGTGCCATATAAGGAACTTGAGCATAACCATTCTCATGTTGAGCATAATTAGAGGTTCAGGTAATTATGATCAGTCTAATTATTAACCGAACAATAATGTACAGTCCCGTGCCGTCTGCGGCACGGGCAAATCCCTTGTACTTTATAAAGCATATCGAGGACAAATCAGCCTAAACAAACGGCCGTTGGGATCTCGACAAGTGTCTGACCCATAAGTTGTGGTTGTATTGAACCCCTTTCGTCTCATTAACCCCTAAAATGGTTACGGGACCTCTTGACTCAATGGTTGCCCATTAATCCAATGATTTTAAGTTTTATCACTATCATTAATCATTTATAAGTTACTCATAATAAATATTATACTAATTTTATCATATAGTAATTGTCCATTTCTTTTATATCAAATGCACATGGCTTTCCGTTAGAGATCATAAACATTGTGTTTATACAAGGAGATGGCGGGAAGCTAAAAAGAAACTAAAAATCATACCACGTGTTCCTTATCTTAATGCTAATAGATTTATTTTTATTAGTTAATAGTTAAAAAGAAACTAAAAATTATACCATGTGTTAGTGTCTCTTGGTGGTGTTGGAGAGTGGTAGTAAAGGTGAAGGGTCAGGGTAGTGTACTGATGACAGTACACTACGCCAGAATGGACGATTAACAACAAATATAGATGTTGCTATGAATTTCGGCAACGCATATATACGTTCCTAATACGGTGTTGCTGAATTAATCAACGTTCATAAACGTTGTTGTGTTTAGGTTTAAAGCAACGTATTCTTTAATTTCAGCAACGTTTATATACGTTGCAGAATATGTTATGGGAAATAAAAAAAATATAATTTGCAGTTTTTGAATTCTAGTATCATAAATAATATAGAACCTGACTAAGCAATATACAGATACAATCAATTCAGAATTCCTTACAACATTTTACATTTCCGAATTTAGTTTGAGTTACATAAACAAAAAGGATAATGTTCACTCCAAAACTTAGGACATGGCTACAAAGCTACTATCCAATAATGGACTCAAGTTTCCATACTTTAACTTAAACATATTGAGAGAAGGGAGATAGTACTACCTTAGCAGTTAGCGCTGTCATCTGGTTGTCAATGCTCGGTAAACTGATCCTCTGCAAACTACAAGCCACCAACAAGACATTGTTAACTGTAATACACAAAATGGAGTAGACAAAGCTGTTAGGGCATTGTCCGGTCAAACCCACTAGCGTTGGTATGTCAAGCTAGTTGTCAGTTTTAGGTGTCAAAACTCAATTCTTGATTTGCCTACTAGAGTTTAGATTTCGGAATTGGGTTATAGACAAAGTAGTAGAGACCTTGAAGACGAAGACTGTGAAGACAAAGAAGACATCAATTATTCTTCATCGACAAAAGTTTAGTAGGAGTTATGACTTTATGGATATTCTTCTATTCTACTTTCTCTATTCTTTCGAAATATAGTCGACTACTTTAGTAGTGATAATAGCGATTGAGATCGTATTCTTGTGTAACGTGGCCTTGTGTCATGAACAGTGTTTGATCACACAAATATTGTGAGTACAAGAATGAATGAGACAGATTCGGTGCCATGTGTCCATTACAATGATTTGCTTGCAAACTGTTAGTTGGATATGGATGAATCTAAAGGAGTACTCTTGAGCAAAGAGTCCATGGATCACAGCTGAGGGCGTAACACACGTCTAGTTCTGGCTCAGCCCAGTACTTCCAGCGGAATCCAGATTTGATGAAATCTGACAGGCGGACGGTTCCCGAACCGGTTCGCAAACCAGAAACTCGGATTTCTTCTGAGTTTGAAGTGCTGAACATTTCTCGAACCAGTACGCGAACCTGAATGTCGGTTACTTTGTTAGTGTCGGATTTAGTGGATATTCTTTCAGAATTTCACTTGAGTCGAACTCTAAACTCCTTTATCTCTTAGATGGACTTGGTTATCACAGAATATCTTTTGTGTTCCATCTAACGATCCTCACTGAGTCAATAAGATATCTTAATGGGAGTTCTGTTTTGAGTTTATCTCGAAGTGTTTTTGAGCTAACAAAACACTTGGCAGATAACTCAAAAAAGAATTCCAATTGAGATTAATCTCTTTTACTTGGTTGTCAAGTTTAGGGTTTCCCTAACTTGTGGGACAAGTAATTGATTGCTTTATTCCAAAGCAACCTATCTTATTGAGTGTTATAAATAGAGGTGTCTACGGAAAAATACCGCAAGCATCAAGCATACGTGAAGGTCCTTAGGGAAGGTAGCGTAAACTCTTTTCACTTCGGTGAATTCTTGTTGTGGTATAGTCATCCTCTATAGGTTGCAGCTCCTCTGGGAACTCCCTACGACTATAAAAGACTTCTCTTGAGAGTTGGGAAGCACAGGTAGATTGATCCCTTTGTGGTTGATCAGATTAACCTGTAACCTCAGTAATCTATCTTAGTTCTTGTGTATTCTAAAGTCCGTCTCTTCTGTTATACGACTATTCAAGAACTAGTTAAGTTACGTAAAGGTTGGAAAGGTAGCAACGCACGGCTGTACTCGATGTTGTAAGACCTAGTTAGCTCCAGTTATACAAGTTTCTTAAGTGATTCTTCGTGTATAACTGAGGTAGAGACAAGTTGGGCATTGCTTACTCGGTTTGCGTGTCAGCCCCGATTTGTGAAGTAGATTTCCGTATGACCTGGATTTAACAATCCGAAGGAAGTCATCTTGTGTGTGGTAAACTGATAGAGGACAGTTACACCATACGTCAACAATTAGGCTGAAAAGCCAGTATTGCTGACACAAGCCTTTGACAGCGGTCAAAGAAACTCCTAGGCCTGTAAAGGACGTCAGCTGGGGGAATCAAGTGCATGACGATCTGTGGGGGATCTAGAGACGTAAGGAAGGCGACAGTAGCC
>JAJJMA010100572.1:0-11186 GCA_023529015.1 Papaver nudicaule
GTGGGATTTTTTACCCGTCCTGGCAGGATCTGGAGTTTGATTTCGGGGGGAATTGCATCAACGAGTGCGATTTTTATTTATTAAATCTTTCTTCGAGTACTGCTTACACAAGAAGTTGCTTTCTCAGACTAGGTGTTTCATATACTTCCCCTCCACTGGGGTTTTTAACCTCTGGCCTTCGAGGTTGATCAAGCTATACGTGTCGTTCCCAAGTTGCCTCTCTATGACGAATGGTCCTGCCCAGAAAGGTTCTTGCTGAATGTTCTTGCCTTCGCTAGGCTCGCCCATTTGTTCATTCGGAGTCTGGAGGCAGCCTGCCTCTACGATGAACTGTTCTCTGTTATCGGGACGTTGGTCCTTTTCGCTGTTGTCTTGCTTTACACTTGTCATTCCGACTTCTGTCTCGGCTATGAATTTTTCTATGCTTTCGTCTGTTATCCTTGGATGCTTGGCTTGCCCCGAGCGTTCCTTGCTACCTTCTTTGGCCTGAATGTCTATTTCATTGCAGGCGCGAGCCTCGGTAGGGTCACCTGGAATCTCCGCAATCCCTCGTGGAGTTGGAAACCTGATTCTCTGATGCAAGGTTGAGGCTACGCCCATAATGCTGTGTAACCACGGCCTTCCCACGATAACGTTATAAGGAGAGTCTATGTCCACCACACAAAATAAGGTTGGCTGCTTTTGGCTGCCAGCATGAATTGTTATCATTAGCTCTCCCCGAGGTGTTGATGGTTTCCCATTAAAACCGAATATGTTGTACGATGAGGGTACCAAAGCGGCTTTCTTTCCCTTCATCTTGTCGTATGTTTGTCCGAAAAGTATATCCACCGAACTCCCAGGGTCCACCAGTATTCTGGGCATAGCTATTTTTCCCATTCGAAGGGTGATGACCAAAGGATCATTGTGCGCTCTTCCCTCGTTGGGGATGTCTGCTGCCGAAAAGAATACGGGCTACTTCTGCCACTCTTCTAGATGATTCTTTGTGATTATGCTGAGTATTTCATCTCCCTCAAAATCCCTTTTATGAATTCGGCCTGTTTGGATCCCTTCGAGACCTTTTGTGTGAACGATGGAATTGCAAGCTCCGAATCTTGGAATATCTCTGTCGATTGTAATCACATAAGCTTCATGATTTGGCTCCTCCTTAGGCTGTGGCTGATTTGGGGGTGGCTTAGGTAGTTCCAGAAGATGCTTAAATTGCTCCCTGGCTATGAAGAAATAGATTTGGTCTTGCGCTGTAACGCAGTCTTCGGTTGTGTGCCCGTAAAACTTGTGAAACTGACAATAATCTCTTGAACTTTTTGTGTGTTTCGGTTGATTTCCCCTGCTTCTGGGATATCTTATCTCGTTGGCAAATTCAGACTTCTCGATAATCCGAAGGGCATCTTCGATAGGAACACAAAGCTTTGGAAGTTTTCTATCGTGAAAAGCAGGAAATCCTGGTTTAGCTGTCCCAAATTTTCTGTTTCCTTGTCCTTGTTGGCTGCTGCTTCCTTCAAACTCTCCCCGAGGGTTGTTTCCCCTGCTATCATTGTACTTTTTATTGTCATGATACTTGCCATCTCCGAATTTACCTTCGTTCCCATAGCGACCGTTATCCTCTTGTCTTCCTCGCTTCGACGGGTCCCCAAATTGAGTATTCATTGCTTGGCCTCGTTCTGCAAGCGATAAGTTGTTTATTGAGTGGACCTGTTTTAAAATTGTTTCCTTCCCCAAGGCTGCTTGTTCTTTGATTTCCTCCAAGGTAATTCGCTCCTTCTGGTACTTTCGGAGATCTTGTAGCGTCTCGAGGTTCTTTGAGAAAAGCCTATCATATAGAGGGTGATCTTTATCCAGAGCGTTGAGGAATGCTCCTACTTTGTCCTTTTCCGTAGCTCCATTTCCCACCTCTACGCATTGTTCGGTCCATCTGCTCGTCAGACTCTTGGTTGACTTTCCTGGTCGTACCCGAATGCAGAATAGTTTCTCCACCCCTGGCTTGAAGGAGTTGTTGTATAAGAAGTGCAGTATAAAAACTTTGGACAGCTCCTCAAAGGAAGAGATCGAGCTGGCTGCGAGGTTATCATACCAAGCAAGGGTTTCTCCTTTCAAGCTAGAGGGGAAATATTTACAGAGCACCTCATCTCTATCAGCGTAAGCCAAAAAGACTCGGAGATACATTTTGATATGCACGGTCGGGTCTCCCGAATCATCAAAAATTGATGTGAAGGTGGGCATAGTGCACTTTATTGGAATTGCCATTGAAAGGATTTCTGGGCTTAAGGGAGAGCGATTGACATCATTCATGGCTTGCGTGAGTTTAATCCTGTCACTTGATTGAATTCGATTGTCAAAAAGTTCTGCTCGGAGTACCTTGATCTGATCCAACATTACTTGCTGTAGGGCCCTAGCTTCGGCGTCCTTCTTTGTTTGGTTATCTTTGCTGAGTATCTGTGTGCTTTCCTTTGTGTGGGCTCCTGGTTCGGTCCTTTTGCTTGATACCGTGATTCCCTGACCTTTGCTGGTGCCCTTAGTCTTGATGTACGTTTTGGATATGGAGTGTTCCTTTGATTGAGATACATTGTGTGGACGAGAGTGCCCTTCGCTGCCTCCTCTGTAGTTGGATGCTGATTTTTCTGCCACCTTTTTGTTTGCTTCGGCTAGCTGCTTTTTTAGCTTTTTTATTTTTCTATTTTTCAGAATTAACTTTCTAAATCGCGCAGCTCTCGCCGTATTTTCTTCGGTAGGCTGGTGTTCGGGCATGTCATTATCAGGGTCGGCCGCTTCGTCCTCCTCTTCGTCGTTTTCCCCATTTTCTTCTTGCATTTGCTGTTGGGGTGGTTCTTCAGCCTCTGGGAATCCCTCTCCCTCTGGGCCTAAGTCCTCTACATATACTTCGTCCTCGTTTACTGGTTCTCTGTGTTGGACTGTGCTAGCCGCCACCTCGGGGGATAACCCTTTACTTGTTGAAAACCTGGTGTAATGCTGTCTCGAGGAACCGGTCCCTTGCTTCGAAGATCCTACTCGCTGCTTTGGAGCCTGGTCAGATTTTGAAGCCATTCTGGTTGTGACCTAATCCCTCTCTTGCCGCTTAGGTTTCACCCAAAAGAATCCAACCCTTACAAAGTTTTCCAAGATCGCCTTATATAGGCCGAGCTTGGGTGGTTTACAGCAATAAGACAAGGGACTCAATCGTGGTGGTGTCAGTCCTTGTCGGGTAAGGCGGTTCCTTCGGTGGTGCTCCGAAGTGTGTTCTGGGACTTCGGCCCCTTGGTGCGGTCCGAATCTCTTTCTTCCGAGTCTTCACTCGTCGTGTTTGGTCTCCTCCTCCTTTGGTTTGGTCCGAGGCTTCGCTGCTGGTTCCTCTGGAGTGGTTTCCGCTTCTTGGATTTACGACACGTGTCCCGAGGGGTTTTTACCCTCCACACATTTACTTCAGCTCGGCAACCAACTCAGTGAGTCCACTGAGTCACATATTGGTTAAAAAATTAAACTTGTTTCAAACCTCTAATCTCATCAACCAGATACAACAATCCATCAAATTAGTGCATCAAAAGTAAAACAAACCACACCGATTTTTGCATTTCTTCAGTCTTCAAATATGCAACAAAATGCAAAAAAAAAAAAAAAAAAAAAAAAAAATAAACTAACAAAATAATTCCATTCTCTCATAGCACAGTAGCAGCCATATTCTCCAACCCAGTTGTTGATGTGGTCGTTGTTTTAATCTTCTCTTCAGCAACCGATCCGAAAACACATCAATTGATTAACCGATCTTCACTTGACTCTCGAGCATCAATATCTTACACTAACACATACTGAACGAATTTTGGTGGAGTAGTAAATTGTAGTGTCTAGTTCTAGAACTGTAGATAGAAAGAGGGATGGAACCATTTTCGTGGTTAGTTTTGATTACAAAAACACAAAATATTTTTTTTTGTCAGGTATTATATCTTCAAAGGCTTTAACACGTGTTCACCATGCAATTGGGATTACGGTGAATTTCAACACGTGGAGTGTGAAATGGGCATAGACCACCAGGGCACCACCAAATGACTATATCGTACTTATCGGAAATATCAAATTGGAATCGTGTGAGTGTGAGTTGTTGTCCGACTTAAACATTCAAGATCAATGTTAGGTCTTTTTACTTAAAATTTCTTCTATTGAATGGTTAATAATCATCATAATTTAGATGGATTAAAAGAAATTTCAAGAAATTTGAACAAACAACGAAGAATTCAGAGTTGCAAATTTTCCCAGAAAAACGGGTCACATACGGGTCTATACGCGGGCGAAGAAGACGAGATCCATGGGTCGGGTCTGGATTCATCCATATTCTTATAACAGTTTACTTGCATCAGATATAAGCATTCTTAAATGGTGACGCGTGAAAACTGTTGCTGAATTGTTTTGAGACAGAAATAAGCGTTGCTTATTGCTAAAGTCTTTTTATTTTTGGCTTTCTTGGTCGGCCACTCACCGGGATTTTGAGCGGTTATGTAGTTATAAATTGTATACAGATGATTGATGTAGCAGAATACTGGGAGCCGCCGCACAGCCATGTAAAATTGATGAAGTAAAATCTTGAACGTGCATTTAAGATTAAAATTTTGAATACCCTGCTTGGAGATGACTGAAAATCCAATTGATTCATCTTCAAACTTTCCACATTGAAACTTAGGTAAAAGTACTCACTTGGCATTGTACTGTCATTCTTGTGATAAGGTGGTGTAGACGATAATCCAATGAGAGAGTCTGGAAACCTTCAGAACACAAAATTGTGGCGGAGCCTGGTTTTGACATCGATGTTTAGCTTGTGAAATCATTAACTAAGAATGAATAATGTGCTAGTTAATGTTACAGTAGAGAACCCTAATTAGTGTGGGTCTTGTTATCAAGTTCACAACTCCTTTGCTAGGTAACAAGGTACGAGCTAACACGGCTGCCATAGTTGAGAGAGGATGGATGTGTATAAAGTTCCCTGGTGGCGTGTTCCTAAACGAGATTTCCTTCACTTACTTGCTTAAACGTTCAGTGGTTGGTATGGTCCACTCATGATATTTTTATAAAGGTGGATCGACTTTGAGAAACAATATTTTGTTTCCTTGATATTTTCCTTCACGTGTCTCCTTAAGTATCGTGAGGACTTCAGGTGTTGCAAGGCATCGTGATATGGTTCCTCTGTGATATAAGATCCCCTCATGGAAAGTAAACTTTTTAGCTTGTCATACAAGTTTAGAATTGGTACGCTTATCTGAAGGAGAACGTCATCAGCATGAATGATTCGGGGGTGCTTAGGCTGTTATCGCGACAGAATACCGTGGTGTAAAGTCCACTCTCTCTCCTCTTCCCTCACACCCACTTAGAATCCGCAGTGTCCCTCCCGGAACTGGGAGGAAAGCGAGGAAAGCTATATCGCTCAGAGAGCGATAGAAACTATCTCGCTTTCACTTTAGCGAGATACTCTATCTCGCTTTCTGAAAAGCGAGATAGCTTTCCTCGCTTTCAGTTTGACCTTTTTAAGCTAACATTTTGGTGTTCCACGATTGTTCTTTCATCAAAACTCAAATATATATGTGATATATTAGACATGATCAAAAACCTCCAATCTGCAACAACCAAATCAGGTTAAATTTCAAGATTTCAAGACTTTAACAATCTCTAAACCCTATTATGAATGAAACTAATAAAAAAGGCATAAAATGAGAAAGAAATGATACCCATAACCATGAGCAGTATAATAAGGAAGATTAGAGATCAATGTTTCATCAACATCAAAAACCCAAACATCTTTTCCATCACCACTCAATTCAACTTTTCTTGCAAACTCCCTTGCTTCATTATGATATAAACGATACTCCCTTGCTTCAACTCTATATGATATAAATCAACTCCAATTATATCAGATAGATCTATTAACGATACTCTTCCTGATTTCTTTATCTCTGTTACCATCTCATGTTTCAATTGATCCTGAAACCAAACAAAGACAAAAAATCAGAAGAAAAAAAATATAAAAAAATTAGGGGGAACGAGATAATGGAAGAGAGGTTAGGGTTTATTACAGGAGTGATGTATTCTTTGCCGGAGACGGTGTGGAGGAGATCGAAATCGATGATACAGAGTTCTTGAAGCTTTTGAACTAATTCGACTACATTTATGTCTGATAATCGTATGCTTGATTTTGCTTGTTGTGCGACTTCGAATTGTCTCTGCAACTCTAGTAATTCCGCAGCCTTTTTTTCTTTCTTCTATTCTTTTGGTTTTGCGATGGAGAAATCTTTTTTCCTTCTTTTTTTTTGTGGAAAGCGAGGAAAGCTATATCGCATTGACCGGTTTTGACCGGTCAAGTGATATAGATTATATCGCTTCACCTGAGCGAAATAAAATATCTCGCTGAGCGAGTTAGCTTCCCTTGCTTCAGTGGTGCCTCCATAGCCAACAGGCGTCCGGGAGGGGCACTGGGGAAACACTGTTGGGAGGATTTCTCTCACCTCCATAGATAACAGCCTTAATAGTTGGGAATGATTCTTGCAATGTTCTAGCTGACCCCATATCTTTCGTGAACATGTTGGAGTTGGTGTTGTACTGAAGCGGAATGTACTGGTGTCGACTACTGGGGGTGGACGATCTTGCACGTGGATGTGTTCTTATGCTAGATAGTTGTGAGTTGAAATTTGTGGGCCCACGAGCCGTCATCAGTCCCCAGGCGTAGTCACCTTGTCTTGATCAACAATAGATTTTCTTTCTTGTTATTGTCCTACTTGACCATGAGTTGTTTTAGAGAGCTTGTATTGGTAAACAAGACTAGTGGGTCCCATAAAAAATATCCTTAGAGCTTGTACATCAAAAATGATGGAATGCACGCTAAGTGCATTCCATCGGGGCGTGCATCGCCCAATTGGGCCCTCCCCCCTCCTGTTCCTGGTGATTGGGGCACCATTTTCCTGCCCCATTCTCCTCCCACCTCAGCACGCGATCCAAAAGCGATCCAAACGCGTGCACCCAAGCGCGATTGCTTGTACATGCTGAAATCGGTGGGTGCTCAAAGTAGTGAAGCAAACATGGAGTAGAAGTTGTTTGACAGAAGCCTGCTTCACCAACCGTCTCCACATTTTTTTTTTAATTCTAGGAGGATTTAGACCTATCAGGCAGAGTTCTAGCCGATCACTTTAAGACTTCAAATCTGGTGACATATCTCCTTTGGTAGAGGATATAGTTTCTTGCTTACCGGAAGATACGCCGCATCTAAAAACCCAAACTTGCACTAAAGACGTTGCTCGGAAACCAGTTAATTTAAGAACCAATCGCCAAGTGGAGACGATCAAGGAGGAACAAGGACTTGATCACAACAACGAAAGAAGGAGGATAAGTTCTCTACTAAAACGGGTGAAACCTCTCCTTTATTTTTATTTTCTTTGGCTAAGACCTAGCCTAAGTATGTATTTATACTGGGAATCCCAAGTATAGTATTCCCTTCCCAAAAAAAGTCACGGCGCCTCAAAAGCTTGTGGCGCCATATAGGTTGTGGCCCCATGAAACCCGTGGTGCCACACATGAAACCCGTGGTGCCACACATACCCAAAAAAGAAAAAGAGTCACGGCGCCACAAAAACTTGTGGCGCCAGAAATACCAAAAAATAATTATATATATATATATATTGGGTTTGCACCGCTGCCACCACGGCGCTACGGCCCCTCACACCCACACCATAATCACCACGGCGCCACGGCCATGGTGCCACAACGCCCATACCTTAGCCACTGTGGCGCCACCCATCTTTCTTTCATCACCTACACAAAAAAAAAAAATCTCTATAATGCCAACGACGCTAGAGCGTCTATATTCCACACACGACCTTATTTTCAATTTTGCATCATGGTTTTGATTTGCATTAGAACTTGACTCTTTATAATTTCTGCTACTGTTAGTGTTTTAAGAACCTAGGAAATTGTCGGAACTTCTCTCACCATCTGATGCTTACTGCGAAACATTACTGTTCTACACTAACCAGGGGACTTAATGTAATTGGTGAAAATCAAGAAGGGATAAAAACGTAAAATGACCTTCTGTTATGCCTTACCAAGAGGCACTTGATTGTCTACTCAGATAAACTCCTGAAATAATTTCAGAGTACAGCCTGTTCTATAAGCTAAGCATGCTCCCAACGAGTTCCCTCTCATAGCTCCCTGAGTGGAGAGAATGATATCGCTAAGCGAGTTCTCTCTCATGGCTCCCTGAGCGGAGATAAATAATATTGCTAAGTATGCTACCAGCGAGTTCCCTCCCATAGCTCCTTGAGTGGAGAGAATAATATCACTAAGTATGCTCCCTGCGAGTTCTCTCTCATAGCTCCCTGGGCGGAGAGAATAATATCGCGGCACAATACTAATTATCCCACCAACACACAAAACCACCAATTTACTTCATGTTAAGATCGCCCCGAATTCCTCGACATCAAAACTAAATTGCTCACTAGTACTATGGTGGAGAATTGATAGAGACCCTCTCGGGTTCTCTCATGAAAGACGACTCAACACCTGAGTCTTGATGAAAAACCTTAGATCCATCGTGATTCTAGGCCTGTCCAGAACTCTCTGAGAAGCACACAATAAATTAGACGTACCTAAGCAGGCCATAACTTAACCACAGAATGGTCTAACATGCCATGGCCTAAAAAAGCTCCATGGCTCAAATACACAAACAAGCCATAGCCAAAGATGGCATGGCTTAGAATACCATAACCAAGTACGCCACAAAAGATAATCAAGACCGTGGCCAAAACATGGCCACGGCCACACTGAAAAATCCATGACCATAAGGCCATAACCACGGCCAAAATGGCCATGGTGCCATAAGCATGGCTCCATGAGAAAACAATCAAGGCCATGGCCATATACATGGCCAAAGTGGCCACGGCGCCATAAGCACAAGAAAATAAACATGGCCACATCCATACATAATACCAAGGCTCAAGACATGGCGCCACAAGAATGATCAAGGGTCGTGTCCAAACATGGACACGACCACACATAATACGAAGGCTCAAAAGCCATGGCACCATAGGAATTGGCCACCACAGGTCCACGAGTCGTGGAGCCATGAGCATGCTGCCACAAAGGTAATCAAAGGTTGTGGCCATACTTGGCCACACGAAAATGCTATGGTCAGAGAGGCCATGGCCAAATCATGAACACGGCCAAACATACAAGCCAAAGTGGATACTCATGGCGCCACACAATTTCTAGGCTCACGAGGCCACACATCATGGCCACACAATATTATTATGGCCCGACATAATACAATTATGCAACATCTGCATTTCTACACGGGATATCAAAACATCACACGGGGGGATAACTTTAGGGGTATTGGTCTGGTGATTTACGACAGTTAAAAAGAAATTGATGGAGATGGTGGGCAGTTGCGAAAGATGGTGCAAAGTGGACATGTTCTACACGACTCTAACAGTTACAAAGAACTTATGTTCTCCACTTCTCCACTCTTCCACGACTTCCACTTCCTCTGTCGAGAGATCAGGGTGAGTTCAACACTATAAATAGAGGCTTCCTCTATCTTCCAATGCAGAACACCAGAACCTCAAATTTCTAGCCTTGGAGATTTCCAGTCACACCTAAGACGAAGATCTGGAACCCTTACACCCAGAAACACATATTCTTCTCACAAAAATAAACCTGATCTCAAATTTCTTTCACTGTTTCCCTCCCTAGATCAACCCTTATCCTCTCTGTGACCGATGCAATACTTGAACGGCCATTGACTTTGTTTAGGCTAGTCTTCTTCGATTTTAATCTCGAGCACTAAAAGTACTCAATTGCAGTACAATAGTTTTCACGTAAAAACATTCCCAAAAATATTCTTTGATAAGAGAGTATATGTTATCCTTTCTCCAGAGTTAGAAACAACATATACATATGTGTCATACTTTTCTATCAGTTCCTTGTGATTTAATTTCCTTCTCCTAAGAATAATACTTTTTCAAATATATCGCGTTCCGTGTGCCCTGAGATGTTATCTTCGAGTAGGTCTTATTTCTTGGATTTTGCAGGCCTTCGTGTTGTACTCGTCATGTGTAAAAGCAGAGTTCTTCATCAAGTGGCTACTTGTGGTTGATGTGTTATTTTCCCCTCTTTGTTTTCGGAAGTTAGCTGCTTGAAGCTTTGGAAAAACAAAGGTATTTTCATCGTCGTGGTAGGTGTAACTTCGATCACTTTTCCTGGTTGTTGTTGGTGCATGCCCCATTGTCATTGCATGTGGTGTTTGCAAAATAGTGGTTGAGTTCCGCTCGTTTAGTTTGCTATCGTCGTGAAATTTGTTGATTAGAGACTCGTAAATTGCTTTGCTTTTCAAACAAATGTGAGAAAATATGTCCCTGGAGGTATGACTGCTGAGGCTAAATTTCGAACTAAGTGAGAGCTTCATATTGTTGTACTTCGTTTTTACTAGTCGTTGTTACCTTGGGCCTGCCTCCCCATATGTGGACTTTGGTTATGCGTCGTTTGTTCCCTAAGTTGGTGACTCATTGCCTCTTTTTGTGTATTGAGATTCTTCGTTGTGAAACCGAGCATCCAGCTCTTCGTATGATGAAAAGGGCTTCATTTTTTTTATGAAGCTTCGTTTGTTGCAGAGGGCTTTGTTTTTTGATGAAGGCCTCGTTCGTTGTAGAAGGATTCATTTTTCTTCGAGGAGTGACCTAGTATCTGAAGAGGTCTTCACTCCGAGATGGGAACTTCGTTTTTTTTTATGAAAGCCTCGTTCGATGTAAAGGGTTTCGTTTTTATTCGAGGAGTGAACTAGTATCTTAGGAGAAGTCTTCACTCCAAGATGAGAGCTTCCTTTTTTTTTATGAAGGCCTCGTTCGGTGTAGAGGGCTTCGTTTTGTTTCGAGGAGTGAACTAGTATCTTAGGAGAGGTCTTCACTCCTAGATGAGAACTTTGTTTTTTGATGAAGGCCTTCTTCGGTGTAGAGGGCTTCGTTTTGCTTCGAGGAGTGAACTAGTATCTGAAGAGAGGTCTTCAATCTGAGATAAGAACTTCGATTTAGATGAAGGCCTCGTTCGGTGTAGAGGGCTTCTATGCGTGTCGAAACCGCACAAATATTCTTAAGCTCTAACCCTTCACAATATATGATAATAAATATAATGGTAAGAACAAGTTCGTCCACGAAGAGGTAATGATTTGT
>JAJJMA010100580.1:0-12658 GCA_023529015.1 Papaver nudicaule
GCAGAGCTAAAAGCGACTCAAAGGGAACGGAAACTACTTGCAGATGCGATGGCCATTCTAGCACGGGAAAATGAGGAGCTAAAGGGAAAAGCAGGGATCTTGGCACAAGCACAGCAGGTACAGCCCATACAATATCAACTTCCAAGAAGTCCCGCACGAGAGGAAGGCTCGCAAAACATCCGACATCGAATCAACCAAGAAAGGAGAATGATCACGCATCCTCAGCAAAGAGTCAGGCCACTAGTAATACCGTGCGATAACAATTACCCAGGAGATATAGATTACGACTATGAAGTAGGAAATCAATCCGCGGAGGATGACATGGCAGGAGATTATGGCGAGGATGAATACGAGGATGATTATGGTAACGAAGTGCACGTGGTAAACAGACCAGCTAACCATGGCGCCGTACCCAATAATCATGAACGACAGTATCGAGATGAGCTAGAAGAAATGAGAGCTGAGTTAAGAGCAATCAGAGCACACCAAGGAGGCAACAGATTGGAGGTGGCAATGCATGACGCACAAACAACACCCCTTGTTCCCAGGCTAGCACTAACAAGGATTTCCAGGAAATGCTCACTTCCGACTTTCACATGCTACGACGGAACCAAGGATCCTGCAGCACACTTAAGATATTATGCACGGGTTATGGCACCGTGGGTAAGGAATAACGTGGTAATGTGCAGGTACTTCCCATCCAGTCTAAAGGGAGTCTCACTCCAATGGTACGACAACTTGACTCCAAATTCCATCAGATCGTACGCTGAGCTGGCCACCAAGTTTGTGGGACAATACATGTATAACAAAGCCTTGAAGACGGGGACGGATAAGCTTCACGGACTAATTTCTAAACCCGGGGAAAGTTACAGAGACTACGAGAGGAGATGGACGAAGATCTGCCAAGAAATAGGAAATGTGAGCGATGAGGCGAAAATCAGTGGTTTTACGTGGGGCTTGGACAAGCACTGCGCACTTTTTGTGGAGATACACGGATCGGATCCGCAGACTGAAGGAGCCCTGCGTATTATCCTTGAGAAGCATGTACGATTGCAAGAGATCCAAAGGGACAATCCTCGGGGCCAATCACATCGATCTTCAGATCGGCAAAGGAACAACCACAGGTCTTCACAAGGACAAGGAAGTTTACACCGCACCAATTCGGTGGAGCCCGTGCCTACAGAGAAGAGTGCGTATGAGGGAGCAAGGCAATACGACAACAAACGTCTAAAGCCAGGAACAGGAAAAAAGAGCTACGATTTCAATGACTCGGTCTACACCAAGTTGAACACAAGCGTATCACAAATACTGCGGACTTTGAAATCTCGTGCGGATATGAAGTGGTCGTGGTCAAGAGGACAACAGGCTTCCCGAAACGAGAACCATAAAGATTTCTGTGAATATCACGAGTTCAAAGGACATCGAACTGAAGATTGTAAAACTCTGAAGGATTACATCCAGGGATTGGTGGATACGGGAGATCTAGGGCAATATGTGCATCAGCAACAACGCAGTCAGCGAGACAAGACGGTCAAAATTCCACACAATGACCAAGTAGTCACGATGATCACTCATTCAGAGTCACGGGCTTCTACGCTCGTGGAGGGTATAAGCCAACGACTCAGAAAGCGCATGGAAAGCCACGAGATTTTCAGCATGAATTGAGAAGCCACGGAGCAGTGGGAAGGATGGATGGCGACACCTTTAAGTTTCTCAGCAGCAGATGTGGATCAAGATATGGAGGTGCACAATGATCCGCTCGTCTTGACTCTCCCCGTAGCTGGATGGAACGTGAAGAAAATCTTGATTGATAGCGGGAGTTCCCTGAACGTGATGTTTTACAGTGCGTTCCTTAAGATGAATCTCAAGGATGAACAACGGTCCCCGTCACGATACACCATTTATGGCTTCAACGGGTCCATTTCAAAGCCCAAGGGAGAAATCGTATTAGAGGTAAAGGTGGGACCCCTGACGGTCAATACGAGCTTCAGCATTGTGGACGCGCCTTCGCCTTATAATGCTATAATAGGGAGATTGTGGGTTCATCAATTGAAAGGAGTTGCATCATCATATCATCAGTACCTAAGCTTTCCCACGGATCAAGGAGAAATGCAAATCAAAGGAGATCAGGATATAGCAAGGGAATGCCATGCGACGGAAATCAGAATGAATGCAGAGCGTGCGGAGCGAGATACCAGGAAAGCTCGCAAGGAAGAAAACAAGAATCTAGTCATTAACGAGTATCTCGAAGAGTCTAAAGGAAAAAGCTTGATGCACGTGCATACGGATCCTGCGTACGAGATGGCGAGTCCATGGAGAGAAGCAGAAAAAAGCAAGAATTTAGCAATTGAACAACATCTCACCGACATAGCAAATGAAATCCTGGCTACCACTTCGAAACCCAGAGGAAGCACGAGCAGTTCTTGTCCCGGCATGAGTCCTGACGAGCTGGAAGCAATGAAAGCAGTAAAAGGAAAAGAGCACGCTAAATAGCAATTAAAGAGCGCTCCCCTCCTAGGAGCCACAGAACCACTTTTCTCCGCGGTAGAGCCTACTAAAGAAGTGAACATAAGCACGAACGAATCCCCCAGGATGATAAAGATCGGGACTTTACTGGAGATAGAGCAGGAGGACGCGCTCCATAAATTGCTGATTGAGTACGCTGACATTTTTGCATGGAAAATGGGAGATATGCCCGGCATAGATCCAAAAGTTGTGGAGCACGAACTAAAGATAGAACCAGGGACGCAACCGTTTAGGCAAAGGTTGCGGAAAATATCACCCGATTACCAGCATGCAGTGGAGCAAGAGTTGAAGAAACTTTTGGAAGCAGGATTCATCAGAGAGGTCAAGTACCCGACGTGGATTTCGAACATGGTAGTTGTACCAAAAAAGAATGGAGGCGTGCAGATCTGCATAGATTTTTCTAATCTTAACAAGGCATGCCCAAAAGATAGCTATCCACTGCCTAGTATAGACCAGCTTGTCGACGCAACCGCAGGACACGAGTTGTTATCATTTATGGACGGATACTCCGGTTATAATCAAATCGCATTAGCCCCTAAAGATCAAGAGCACACTTCTTTCTTTACTCCAAGAGGATTGTATTGTTACACCAGGATGTCGTTTGGACTAAGAAACGCGGGGGCAACATATCAGAGATTGGTAAACAAGGTTTTCGAACCATGGATTGGGCGTAATCTGGAAGTGTACGTAGATGATATGCTAGTCAAAAGCAAGAAGGCGGGCGGTCATTTAGAAGATCTGAGGGAAATTTTTCAGGCTATGAGGGAATGTCACATGAAAGTAAATCCGGAAAAATGCACTTTTGGAGTTACATCAGGCAAATTCTTAGGATATTTGGTCACGAAAAGAGGAATTGAGGTGGATCCGGCTAAAATTCAAGCAATCGTGGATATGCCGTCACCACGCAAGCTCAAGGAAGTCCAAAATCTTAATGGAAGCCTCGCGGCGCTAGGAAGGTTCATTGCGAGATCATCAGACAAATGCAAACCATTCTTCAATATATTAAAAAAAGAAAGCAAATTTGCGTGGACGGACTCGTGCGAAGAAGCATTTCAAAAGATAAAAGAATACCTGGCGGCAATACCAATTCTTCAGAAGCCCGAGCGGGATGAAGTGTTGGCCTTGTATATTGCAGCTACGAGCAATGCGGTGAGCGCCGTCTTGGTCCGAACCAACCTGAAGGAAGAACAGCCAGTCTATTACGTCAGCAAAACCTTGTCCTCTGCAGAGAGAAACTACACCAAATTAGAACAACTCATTTTGGCTCTGGTCCATGCAAGTCGGAAGTTGAGAACTTACTTTGATGCGCATTACGTACGCGTGATAACCAAAGCCCCATTGGGAGCAGTGCTTGGAAACACGGAGGCAGTGGGAAGAATAGCCAAATGGAACGCACAGTTAGGGCAACACAAAATCATATATGAATCCCGTACGGCAAGAAAATCTCAAGTACTCGCAGACTTCCTGGCGGACTTACCCTTGGACAATGATGACGGAGTGGACGAAATACCTGGCTTTGAAGAAGATAACGAGGATCCCAACAGTATTCTGGTTCCCTCCAACTCTAAAAGATGGGAAGTTTTCGTTAACGGATCCAGGAATAAAGAGGAAGCAGGAATAGGCATTGTCATTACCTCGCCTTCTGGGGATCGTATGGTGCATTCATTTAGGCTAGAATTTGAAGAGCACACGAACAATATAGTCGAATACGAGGCCGTGATACATGCGTTACAGTTGATCATAGAAATGGATATCGATGATGTGCGATTGACGAGTGATTCACAGCTCGTCATCCGACAAATTGAGCTAGAGTATCAAACTATAGATGAGAATACGATGGCTTATATGGCTTTGGCTCAGAGTCTTGCCTCCAGGATCGGGAAGATTGTCTTTCGACATTTGTGTAGGAAGGATAACCGTCATGCAGACGCCTTGGCATTCCTGTCTTCAATGATGAGAGATCCAACCGCAGTTGCCATCAAAATAGGAAGAATATACGAACCCTCGATCAGATTGAAGGGAGTCATGGCCACGGACCAAGGGCAGATATCTCCAGAGGAAGATTTGGAAGATAAAGCTACCATGGAAGACCTCGTTGAGAAAGCTGAAAAGGATCGAGAAATGATGATTGATGAGGAAAAAGACTGGAGAGTCCTGATACACAAATTGCTGGAAAAAGGGTTAAGACCGTCAAATTACCTACAAGAAAGAAAGATTGAGTCGAAAGCAGGAAATTATGAGTTGCGAGAAGAAATTTTGTACAAAAAGTCATTCTTGGGGCCGCTTTTCAGATGCTTATCAAGAAAGGAAGGCCATCAAGTGTTGGTCGCCATACATTATGGAGATGCCGGAAATCACAGCGCGGGAAGATCTTTGGCGCACAAAGCAAGGATGCAAGGTACTATTGGCCATACATGAATAATGACGCCGCCAACATGTCAAAGAGGTGTGAAGAATGCCAACGATATGCCCGAAGAATCCGAGCTCCCGCCACTACATTGAATTCCGTACTCAGTCCGTGGCCATTCGCGAAGTGGGGGATAGACATAGTCGGTCCTCTCGTGATGGGGACCAAGAAAAGAAGATATCTAATTGTGGCTACGGATTACTTCACAAAGTGGGTGGAAGCAAAAGCTTTGGCTAATATTAGAAACATCGATGTCTTCACTTTCATTTTCGAAAACATCATCTGCAGATTTGGAATTCCCGCGGCAATAGTCTCGGACAATGGAGCACAGTTATCTGGAACGCACGTGGATGAACTTTTCGAACTCTTCAAAATAGCACAACTAAAGTCTACTCCCATTTATCCTCAAAGTAACGGACAGGCGGAAATCACAAACAAAACCATTGCTCTAAACTTAAAAAGAACTTTGGAGCCTAAGAAGGGAGCCTGGTGTGAACAGTTGCACAACACCCTATGGGCGTACCGAACTACAAGAAGAGAGGCAACGGGAGAAACGCCATTCCTACTCACATTCGGAGCTGAAGCGGTAATCCCTACGGAGGCTATACTCCCCACCACAAGAAGTGAAGCATGGGAGAAAGGACTTAACTCAGACTTGATGTTACAAAAGCTAGACGACCTAGAAGAAAAAAGAGAAGTCGCACTGCAGCGCATGGAGAATTATCAGCAAAGGTTGGCTAGAGAATACAACAAGAAGTCTAGATCCCGAAATTTCGTGGTGGGTCAGTACGTACTACGAGTCATTCCCGCGTACCAAAAGGAGAAACAAGCAGGAAAATTTGCTCCAACTTGGGGAGGACCATACATCATCCATGATGTAGCCGGAAAGGGGTCATACGTTCTGAAAAACATGAAAGGACAGACATTGCGTCATCTATGGAACGCGACCTATTTGAAGCCGTACTATCCTTAATAGTTTCAAAAGACCAGAAGTGCAGGGATGCGCACCGCGGGCAGAAGAAGATAAAGGCTTAGCCTATTGAATGTGTCTATCTCTGAGAGGAATCGCGGACCTCATTTTCTGAATATTACAGCATTTTAGAATCTCAAGAAGCGCAGGTTTACGCGCAGCAGCCAGAAGAAGATAAGGATTTTCATCACCCGTGTATCTATCTCTGGAGGGGAGTTGCAGACCTCATATATCAAGTACTAGTTCGAATATTATAAAAGCTGCGTCAACCTAAAAAGCGTGTATATAGCGTCACCGAATTACCGAGGGAAAACCCAGTTTCACCTCAACAAAAATAATTATTTGTATGTAAATAAATTTAATAAATAAAGATAGTACATGACTACCACCCGTGGACCTAGGTATTTCGATACCGAACCACGTTAAATCAGTGTGTCAAACTTGGCGTCAATTATGATATCAATAAAAAGAGGCTAACAAGGCCCAAAATCATCGCGATACCGTCAAAACCAACATTTTGATAAGAGTATCCAGCAAATGTATAAATGGGTAAAAACACGCCATGTGTAATCTCTCCAGATTAACCTCGTAAGCGTCAATAAGTGTAAAACCAGAGGCTTCAATCGATAGCAAGAGATGCCTAACATACAACACAGATCCCTACCCCAAAGGAGATAAGATCCGGGTAGGGAAACACCCCATATATGATTCTGCTTCCCTTTGGCCAAGGCTTAGCAATCATTATGACTGGGCAAACACTTAAACAAACTTTACACCATATCAAAATTGGACCGCACGGGATCCACCAGCCTTTGCAATACTTGGCTGGGGCAAAGTCAGTATTGGCCCGCACGAGAGCCATCAGCCTTTGCCATACTTGACTGGGGCAAAGTCAGTATTGGCCCGCACGAGAGCCATCAGCCTTTGCCATACCTGACTGGGGCAAAGTCAGTATTGGCCCGCACGAGAGCCATCAGTATTGGTCCGCACGGGAGCCATCAGCCTTTGCCATACCTGACTGGGGCAAAATCAGTATTGGTCCGCACGGGAGCCATCAGCCTTTGCCATACCTGACTGGGGCAAAGTCAGTATTGGTCCGCACGGGATCCACCAGCCTTTGCCATACTTGACTGGGGCAAAGTCAGTATTGGCCCGCACGTGAGCCATCAGCCTTTGCCATACTTGACTGGGGCAAAGTCAGTATTGGCCCGCACGTGAACCATCAGCCTTTGCCATACCTGACTGGGGCAAAGTCAGTATTGGCCGGCACGGGATCCATCAGCCTTTGCCATACCTGACTGGGGCAAAGTCAGTATTGGCCCGCACGGGATCCACCAGCCTTTGCAATACTTGACTGGGGCAAAGTCAGTATTGGCCCGCACGAGAGCCATCAGCCTTTGCCATACTTGACTGCGGCAAAGTCAATATTGGCCCGCACGGGATCCACCAGCCTTCGAAATACTTGACTGGGGCAGAGTCAGTATTGGTCCGCGCGGGATTTGTCAATTTTGCGATATTCGACTAAGGAAATGTCATTTGGCTTATGATGTGTAACAGGGGCAAGTATGTATACATACTTTGTTCTGAACATATGTTACCCATCATAAGCCAAAGAAACATTCTTGTTGTTTAAGCAAAGGCCTTGCCAAAGCAGAAATGACAATCCCATTCCTCAAACAGGGGCAGTAGAAGAGAATGGAAAGGAAAGTACAAATTAAACCAAAAATTCTGGTGATTGACCATTAAACAAAAGGCAGATTACAGCATAAGTGATTACACCCGCATAGCGAGATAGCAGTACAAAATACAAAAACATCATAAGGGATAATCAAAAACAATCACCAGAATAAAGGAAAGTCTGAAAATCTAAAAATAAAAACTAAAAATAAAAACATCTAAGAAGGTGGCGCATTAACAGGAGGATCAGAAGACTTCTTATCAACCGAAGCTGCAGACGTCGAAGATTGAGTAGCACGAGGGTCAGGACGTACAGGCAAGGGTAAGACGGGATAGTCTTTCCCAGTAACTGTGCGGAGCTGGGCATGAAGATCGTTCACTTTGGTAGCATACTTCAGATGTGCGGCAAAAGCAATTTCAGTAACCTGATGATTAAGCACGGATACTCTCTTCTCAGCTTTAGTAGCACGTTGCTCAACAGAAGTCACTTGCGAGAGGAATTAACACGATGATTCTCCGTCTCGGTTAATTTCCCTTGTAATTCCGAGACCTGGGAATTGGCAGCACGAAGTTGCTCCTCAAGACCTGAAAGAGTAAAAGAAAAAATAAGTACGAGAAAACGGTATACACGAGAACAGGAAACAGTACGCAAGGACCCCACTCGTGACGATAATATTACCCTTATGATTTACAGATAAAGCTTCTGCAGTCCCAATAAGAACACAATTTTCCTCTGAGAGTTTAACATGAGAAGCTTCAAGAGAATCGTAGAGGGACTGCAGATTAACTATCTTGGCTTTGTGCAGTTGAGTTTCGTGTTCAATACGGACATTTTCATTATGGACTCCTTTCACCGCACACTTCCATTTAGCACATGACATCTCGTCATCAAGCCTTTTTCGCGTTAGTTCATCAACAGTACGTCTAGCAGAATCTAGCTCAGTTTTGAGAATATCAAATTCTTCTCTAAAACTGAGATTCTCACGAGAAAGATGAGACACTTGGGAACGTAATTCTTCGATAAAAATACGATCCGAGTCAGGAGTACGATCAGCAAGATATGCGCGCAAGTCCGAAAGCTCACGGGTTACGTTTTCCAAGGAAGAAGTTTTCCAAGATAATTCAGCCTCTGTCTTCTTTTCGTAAGCTCTATAATCCGCAACAGCCATAAGCCTTTGGTGATCAACTTTATGATAGGCTTCTCTACACTCTTTTACTACATCACTTTGCTTATTATATCTAAGTTTCACATTTACTAGTTCAAGTGCAAGCTCTTTATTTTGGTTTCGGAGCATGTTAACTGATTCACGAAGGGATTGAACTTCATTTTCGCCCGCCCCTGGTCAGCAGGGGGGACACTTTAGGTAATGAGCTAGGCAAACGTAAAAAGAAAATGGGCAAGAAAGCAAGAAACAGAAATGTACCTTGTTTTGAAAGCAGTTGAGCACGAAGACCCTCCAACTCCTTGCGTAATGACGTGTTCTCCTCAGAAAGCTTACGGTTGGATTCAGTCAATTTGGCAATCTCGGGAGCAGCGGGACCGGCTTCAGCAAGTTCCTTCTGTAAATCACTAATTTGGGCACGGGCTGTCCTTAGTTCTTCCCGTTCCTCAGCAAACAAAACAGACGACTGAATGGACTTGAACCTAAAGTACTTGTACAGCATACAACAGCTGTACTGATACTTCATCAACTAAAGAGACATGACAGTAATATCAGCAAGAAGCCTAAAGAGTAATAAAGCATTAAATAAAGAGCAACAAAGAAGGGAACTACCGCAATAAGGTTCATCTGAGGGAATAAGTACGCCTCGCCATCAGCAATAAGAATCATCTCTTTCACACTGAGGTTGAGATCCAAACCCGCAGTAAGAGAAGCACATCCCGGGTCACTAGAGCTGCGACCCCAACTTTCCTGCACGTCCACAAAAGGAGCAGTGGCGGTTTCTTCTCGAATACGGGCACTTATTTTAGGTTCCTCCGGCAACGCGGTGGAAGATGAAGAAGGAATTGAAAGATAGCCTCTAGCACGAGCCCAAGCAAACCCGCGTTCGTCATCAGACAGGTGAACCAATAACTCGGAAACATCAACATTCAGACGGATACCAGAATCAGGAATGGACTGCGAGTCATTAAAGACAGAAGCAATCATAGGAGATTTTCCACCAACGGCTACCGACACCACGGGTTTGTCCGAATCGTCAAATCCGTCCAGTATGTCATTGGTTGCATCAAACTCATCTTCTCCCCCCGCGTTAAAAGAAAGGGATTTGGTCTGGGTGTACTCTGTGTTCCCGCGAAAGAGAACATTATGCACGTCAGTGGAATCATGAGTAAGATTATCACGGTTTTCCCCAGAAACATCACGGCCAACATCATCATGGGCACGAGCACCCGCACTTGCCTCATCTTCCGTATCATCCGTCTCAAAAGGACCTTCCACGAATACGTTACCACGGGATTGAACTTGGGTAGGAGTGACATCACGGTCCAAAGATGCTGAACGTGAAGTATCATGACGGTTGGAGCTACGTTCATCATCACTCGCACTCCTGTCTTGAGCGCGGGAATCCTCCTCCGAATTCTCGTGTTCCAGGACCTTGGAATTAGACGACTCACGATCGGTGTCCTCTTGATCTTGCTCGGTATCTTGTTCTGGGTCCTCAGAATCTTCTTCATCCTGTCTTTCGCCTGAGGATTGTTCCGCAGCAGAATCTGAGCACTGGACGCCCTCCTTCTCGGACTGAACGCCCTCCTTCTCGGATTCAGGAGAAGACTCGGCAACAACTTTCTGTTTTTTCTTACTCACCTAAGGAAAAGAATAAATTAGTACGGGAATTTATACTCTAAACAAAGACATTTAGAAATCAGGAGAAACCATACTTGAGAATGAGAAGCAACAGCCTTTCGCTTCTTATTAGCTACCACAACTGAGCCATGTTCAGGAGTGCTGAAGTTATCAATGTTGTCGGGAAAATCTTCCAAATCCAACTCGTAAAGACAAAATCCTTGTTTCCTGTACACTTTAAGCTGAGGGAGAGCAAGAGCTGGATCTTTCAGACTGAAACCATGCGCCCAGGGACCAATAATCTCGCAAGGGGTACTGTACCAGATGTAGTCATGATCATCACGCACTTTGTCAGCCTTGGCAATGTTCTTGGCTTTGGTGCCGTCAACATCGCTAAGTAAGCGTACTTCACCTTTCTTAGCTTGTTTTGCCGTCAATTGACGTCTTTTCACACCAACACTCCACTTCACACGCGCGGAAGGCTGGATCAGATCAGCGTAGGTTTTGTTGAAGTTCTCGGGAGTGTACAATTCCTGGTCTGAAAAGTCGGGATTGAAAGAAGTTACTTTGGTTTCTTTATCACTACGACATGCGCACTCCTACCAGTGTAAAGGGAAACATGGCGCCACTTAGACCAGCTGGTATTACGACCACATAAAACATCATAAAAAAAATGGTTCGTCTCCTTGGCATCATATAAAGGGATCCTGAGACCCGCAGCCAGTGCTCCCACGGTGGTCAGGAGATGGGTATCATCATATTTATACTTCTTGATCATATCCAGAGGTAGCACATCATTCTCGCACTCAACAAACTTAACCTCGAATTTTTCAAGCCCGAACTTCTTCTTGATGTCATCAATACTGCAGTGTTTAAAAGAATAGTTCTCGGGAACAATGCTAATGTCTGGGTAAGGATCAACCTTCAACGCGTATGATTGAGCAGCAGGCTTGGCCTTAGAGGAAGCTTTGTCACCAGGGGAGCGTGGACGCTTACCAGATGGGATTTTACTTGAAGTCTTGGATGAAGTACGCGCACTTTTCCGCGGCTCCACAACTGACTTAGGATTCATATCAACTCCTTTGCCCGTGTTAGAAGGAGCCGTACGGGCTTTACTTGGCTTGGGATTTGCATCAACTCCCTTGCCTGTATCAGAAGGAACAGTACGGGCCTTGCTTGGCTTGGGATTCACATCAACTCCTTTGCCTGTGTCGGAAGGAACCGTACGGGCCTTACTTGGCTTGGGATTTGCATCAACTCCTTTGCCCGTATCAGAAGGAGCAATACGGACTGTGTCAGGCTCAGGATTTACACCAGATTCTTTACCCTTCTCAGAGGGAGCGATGCGGACTTCCTTAGAAGATTTACTGACAACTTGAGAGCGTGAATCCTTTACTTCACGAGATGATCCAGTTTTAGTGTCAGGTTTACTAGAAAGTTTCGACCCGCGTTCCACAGGCAATTTCTGTTCATCACGGGAACGGTGCGTTCTATCTCCTTCGCGATACAGATCGCGATCATCACGAGAACGACGGACATCACTTTGATCGCCCCCACGAGACCTATCTCTCTTGGATTCATCACGGGAACGATCGTCTTTGTGTCTTTCTCGAGAGCGATAACTTCGATGAGCATTAGGAGAAGGCCTAGGTTTTTCTCCCGCACGAGGACTACGGTCATGACGATCCTTAGGAGAGCGCGGATCTTCTTTCGCCCGAGAAGACATGATACCCTACGTCAAGAAACCATCACGGGATCAGAAAAGTAACAAAAGCAGGAAAGGAACACAAGAAGGAACCCGTGCGGGATTTTGGCTTAAGACGAGTAACAGGGGCAAGTATGTATACATACTTTGTTTTGAACATATGTTACCCGTCATAATCCCAAATCCCGCAATCACAACAATGTATAAATTACAAACCAGGCGAAAAATGGAAAACATTGAATACGAATGGACGCATCTATCCAAGGTGGAAACAGATAAGAGGATGAGGTTGAATCCCAAAATAATAAAACTAACTCATGACCTTATTCTTATCAGTCGGTTGGAAGTTTAAGGAGACAGGAAAGGCAAAATCAATCATCATCAAAGCAGAGACAGGCGTAGACAGGAGTAAAAGCAAACAATCGATTGACTACTCACAAAGGGAAGGCCATTAATGAAGGCAGAATTGAAGTCAAGAAGGACGCGAACAAGAAGAGGAAGACGACATACCTGGGCAAAATTGAAGACGCGACAGCAGTGTACAGAGGGACAGATGCAGGGATATTAATGGTGGAAAGAAGGATTTC
>JAJJMA010100584.1:1005-16390 GCA_023529015.1 Papaver nudicaule
AAATACTACCAACTTTTCGTTTTGGCTCGTGAGTCTTATGGTAAAGTCTGGACGATCTCAAAAATCAATATCCAAACCTCTAACTGGAGTAATCTCGACAGTTAGGCAATAACGTACTACTTGGTGCTTTAATTATAAATCAGAGTTATAATGCGGAAAGTAAAAGCACACAAGACACCAAACGTTTTTTTAACGAGGAAACTGCTTGCAGAAAAACCTCGGGACCTCGTCCAGTTTGAACACCGCCCAGTACAAACTGACTACAAACACTAGCCTACTATAAGACTTCGGTCTGGGATGTAGCAAAGACCAACTCAAGCCCTCCAAGCGAATTGGCTAATGTCGCCTTCCTTACATCTCTGGATCCCCACTGATCGTCACGCACTTGATTCCCCTAGCTGACGTCCGTTACAGGCCTAGGAGTTGCTTTGACCGTTGTCAAAGGCTTGTGTCAGCAATACTGGGTTTTAAACCAAACTGTTGACGTATGGTGTAACTGTCCTCTATCAGTTTACCACACACAAGATGACTTCCTTCGGATTGCTAAATCCAGGTCATACGGAAATCTACTTCTTGAATCAGGGCTGACACGCAAACCAAGTAAGCAATGCCCAATTCAAATCTACCTCAGTTATAAACGAAGAACCACTTAAGGAACTTATATAACTGGAGCCAACTAGGTCTTACAACACAGAGTGCAGTCGTGCGTTGCTACCTTTCCAACCTTGTTGAGTAACGTATCAGTTCTTGAATAGCCGTATATCAGAAGAGACGGACTTTAGAATAGACAAGAACGTGATCAGGTTACCAAGGTTACAGGTTAATCCGATTTCAACCAAAGATGGTTTCAATCTCCTACCTGTGCTTCCCAACTCTCAAGAGAAGTCTTTATAGTCGTAGGGAGTTCCCAGAGGAGCTGCAACCTATAGAGGATGACTATACCACAACAAGCATTCACCAAAGTGAAAAGAGTTTACGTTACCTTCCCTAAGGACCTTCACGTATGCTTGATGCTTGCGGTATTTGTCCGTAGACACCTCTATTTATAGCACTCAATAAGATAGGTTGCTTTGGAATTAAGTAATCAATTACTTGTCCCACAAGTTAAGGAAACCCTAAACTTGCCAACCAAGTAATAGAGATTAATCTCAATTGGAATTCTTTTTAGAATTATCTGCCAAGTGTTTTGTTGGCTCAAAAACACTTCAAGATAGAAATCCAACAGACCAGAGATAATCTTATCTTATTGACTCATTGAGGATCGTTAGATGGAACACAAAAGGTATTTATGTTTTACACAAGTCCATCTAAGAGATAAAGGAGTTTGAAATTTGACTCAGAGTGAAATTCTAAAAGAATATACACTAAATTCGACAACCAGTGAGACAGCTACGCCAGAGGTTCACGTACTGGTACGTGAACAAAATAGCCATCTCGAACACAGGAGAATTTCCAGTGTCTGGTACGCAAACCGGTTCGGGAACCGTCTGCTGGTCAAATTTGGTCAAATCTGGATTCCGCTGGAAGTACTGGGCTGAGCCAGAACTTAGACGTGAGAACGTCCTCAGCTGTGATCCACAGGCTCTTTGCTCAAGAGTACTCCTTTAGATTCATCCATATCCAACTTAACAGTTTGCAAGCAAACCATTGTAATGGTCATATGGTGTCGAATCTATCTCATGCATTCTTGATTCACAGTATTCGTGGGATCAAATACTGGTCATGACATAAAGCCATGTTACACAAGAACACGATCTCAATCGCTATTATCACTACTAAAGTAGTCGACTATATTTCGAAAGAATAGAGAAAGTAGAAATAGAAGAATATCCATAAAGTCATAACTCCTACTAACCTTTTGTCGATGAAGAATAATTGATGTCTTCTTTGTCTTCACAGTCTTCGTCTTCAAGGTCTCTACTACTCTGTCTATATCCCATTTTCGAAATCTAAACTCTAGTAGGCTAAATCAAGAATTGACTTTTGACATCTAAAACTGACAACTAGCTTGACATACCAACGCTAGTGGGTTTGACCGGACAATGCCCTAACAATTAGCATGCTTGACTTTACGTCTGTACACATGGCACTGCTTGTAATCTTGTCCCTTTTTAGCACAATAACTGCACTTAACAAGGCGTTGCTTGTGTAATATAGGGATGATTACCTCTTTGCAAGATATGTCACTAGAGATTGTGTCCATGGGGGTGGGACATGTTTCTAGTTCTGATTTGGAATCACCCATATTATCAGACTTGACACATTCTGCAACCAGATCTATTTCACTTTCTTCATCAGCTGAGTAGTAAACATCAGATGAATCATCAAGTGAGGCTGCAAAGGCTTTCCCTCCGGTATATTTCCTCCGATTGGGACATTTCTCAGCCAAGTGGCCAAAACCTTTGCATTTATAGCATTGTGGCATATCATCATCATCTCCCCTTTTGTTCCCTTCTTTAGGTGGGACTCTATCATGAGGCTTGGGAGTTGATGGTGGGGCGTTCTTGATGAATCGTTTACCTCTCTTCTTTAGAATATCTCTAAACTGATGAGTTATCAAAGATATCTCTTCATCAGATTCATTCCCACTATGATTGCCGGAGTCGGTTTTCGAAGTACACTCTTCGGTTACAAGTTTCCTTGTTTTTCTAGTAGCTCTAAGCCCAAAGTTCTTAGGGTTACTGTGCTCATGATCGAAGATTTTTAGCTTTGCAACAAGGTCACTTCTTGTCATGTCTAAGCCGTGTACTTCTTGGATGGCATGCTTTTTGGATTCGTACCTTGAGGGTAATGACCTCAGAATTTTACTCACAATGTCCCTTTCCGGAATAGTTTTACCATAGATGTGACAGGCATTTACTATCTCAGACAATTTGTGATTAAATTCCTCAAAGATATCATCCTCAAGCATTCGAAGGTTTTCCCAGTCAGACATGAGGTTTTGAATTCTAGCTTCTTTCTCTGCTGTATTTCCTTCGAATGCGTTCCTTAATCTTTTTCGAGCCTCGTAAGAGGTTTCACATGTAGCTATGTGATGGAAGAGATCAGGTGTAACTGCATGAATGATAGCATTAAGCCCATCATAGTTTTGCTTAGCGGCGAGTGTTTCCACATCATTATAAACCGCTATGTCTTTGGGAACAGTTTTACCGTCAACTTCAACAGTTGGTGGTATATATTCCTTCATGACATAAACCCAAGTTTTGAAGTCTCGGGCTTGCAAAAACGAAGTCATTGCAGTCTTCCACCATAGGTAATTTGTGCCATCGAACTTTGGTGGTACGTTACAAGCTTTTACGCTTTGATCCATGACTCACAAGCCTAGATAAACACAGACAGTTACGTCTTTAATGTGTTCACCCGCTCTGATACCAATTGAAAAAGGAGGGGTACCAAAATACAACCAACTTTTTGTTTGGGCTCGTGAGTCTTATGGTTTGAGTTTGGACGATCTCAAAAATCAATATCCAAACTCTAATAACTGGAGTTGTGATCTTGGGGATCAACTCGACAAAGTTGGGACTTTGGAGTTAAACTCTACAGTTATTGAAAAACGTATTACTTGGTGCTTTAATTATATAATAAGAGATATAATGCGGAAAGTAAAAGCACACAAGACACCAGAGATTTTTTTAACGAGGAAACTGCCTTGCAGAAAAACCTCGGGACCTCGTCCAGATTGAACACCGCCCAGTACAAACTGACTACAAACGCTAGCCTACTATAAGACTTCGGTCTGTGATGTAGCAAAGACCAACTCAAGCCCTCCAAGCGAATTGGATACTGTCGCACTCCTTACGTCTCTATATCCCCCACAAATCGTCACGCACTTGATTCCCCCAGCTGACGTCCTTTACAGGCCTAGGAGTTGCTTTGACCGATGTCAAAGGCTTGTGTCAGCAATACTGGCTTTGCAACCTAATTGTTGACGTATGTTCTAACTGTCCTCTATCAGTTTACCACACACAAGTTGACTTCCTTCGGATGATTAAATCCAGGTCATACGGAAATCTACTTCACGAATCAGGTCTGACAAGCAAACCGAGTAAGCTATGCCCAATTTGTCTCTACCTTCACGTATGCTTGATGCTTGCGGTATTTTTCTATAGACACCTCTATTTATAGCACTCAATAAGATAGGTTGCTTTGGAATAAAGCAATCAATTACTTGTCCCACAAGTTAAGGAAACCCTAAACTTGCCAACCAAGTAATAGAGATTAATCTCAATTGGAATTCTTTTTTAAGTTTATCTGCCAAGTGTTTTGTTAGCTCAAAAACACTTCAAGATAGAATCCAACAGACCAGAGATAATCTTTATCATATTGACTCATTGAGGATCGTTAGATGGACCACAAAAGATATTTATGTGATATACAAGTCCACCTAAGAGATAAAGGAGTTTAGAGTTTGACCCAAGTGAAATTCTGAAAGAATATCCACTAAAGCTGACACCAGCAAAGTAACCGACATTGGGTTCGCGTACAGGTTCGCGAAATGTTCAGTCACTTTGGAACTCAGAAGGAATCCGAGTTTCTGGTTTGCGAACCGGTTCGTGAACCGTCCGCCTATCAGATTTCGTCAAATCTGGATTCTGCTGGAAGTACTGGGCTTAGCCAGGACTTAGACGTGTGTACGTCCTCAGCTGTAATCCATGGACTCTTTGCTCAAGAGTACTCCTTCAGATTCATCCATATCCAACTAACGATTTGCAAGCAAACCATTGCAATGGACAAATGGCACCGAATCTATCTCATTCATTCTTGTACTCACAGTATTTGTGGGAACAAACACTGGTCATGACACAAGGCCACGTTAGACAAGAATACGATCTCAATCGCTATTATTACTACTAAAGTAGTCGACTATATTTCGAAAGAATAGAGAAAGTAGAATATAAGAATTTCCATAAAGTCATAACTCCTACTAACCTTTTGTCGATGAAGAATAATTGATGTCTTCTTTGTCTTCACAGTCTTCGTCTTCAAGGTCTCTACTACTTTGTCTATATCCCAATTCTGAAATCTAAACTCTAGTAGGCTAAATCAAGAATTGAGTTTTGACACCTAAAACTGACAACTAGCTTGACATACCAACGCTAGTGGGTTTGACCGAACAATGTCCTAACACGGAGGTAAAGTTGTTTAGGCTAGATCAATAAGCCCTATTAAACATATCGATTTCCATTAACCTTGACTTTAAGTCTAAAGGAAATCACAATCGTATTCTTGTTTTATTACTTGGATACTTTTAGGCGTCCTGTTAGAGGCAGGGTAGCGCTAGTCTTCACGAAGGGAAGTAGAGCAACTCCTAGGCCTGTAAAGGACGTCAGCTAGGGGAATCAAGTACGTAGGCTACTGCGAGAGCCAAGAGACGTAGGAGCACATTGGTAGCTGAATTGCTTGTAGGGTGAATTCAGTCTCGATACAGTCTAGTCCGAAGTTTGAGAGTAGGCTAGCGTCTGTATACCGTTCATACTAAAGGTGTTCACATCTGGACGAGGTCCCGGGGTTTTTCTGCTAGGTTTGCAGTTTCCTCGTTAACAAAATTCTGGTGTCTTGCATTACTTTTCTCTTACGCATTATATTGTCTCTGATCTATATAATATAAGTAATTGCAAGTTTGTTGATTCATAACCTTTGATTGAATCCATCTCTATTGAGATTTACAAGAACTACGTTCTTGTTAGGGTTCGGTTCTCTGAAATATACCCAAGTTGTTGTTTGAATATTGATTTGTGAGATCGTTCAAACAACCATACTCAACTAGGTTCACGAAAACAAAAAGTTGATGGTGTATCTCGGTATCCCTGCTTTTTCAGTGGTTGAGTCGAAATATGATTCTAGGGTTAGGGTTTTGTTGGGAAGAAGAAGATTTTCGGTTTTATTATGAGGGTAATGGAGTTTGTTGTTTGATTCTAGTATTGTATTGGAGTTTGTATTGAACTCTGTTACGACACCAACCCAATATATCTTATTTTCTTATTTAGTTTTACCTTATTTAGCTTAGTCAGGTTTCCTAGTTTGAGTCAGATTTCTTGATATCAACATTGCTTGCTTATCAGGCAATCTTTTTAGCTATATATACTCGGTCTTAGCTTGTATCAAAACACGGTAATTAATACAAACTCTTCTTCTTAATATTATTCTCTTCTTAATCTTTTATTCTGGTGGCTAACCCCCAATTCAAAGGGTTTTATCTAGGGTTATATACTTAATTGTGATGTGAATCCTTTTGTTTTGGTCTAGATCCCTAACATCTGGTATCAGAGCTGATTAAGATCATACCAAAGTTTCGACCAATTTTTTTTACAATGTCTTACACAGAGAATCTAAAAACTCTCCAAGAAAGTATTGTTGGTGTTACAGAAAAGCTTGATACGCTTGTTACTTCTTTGATAAAGGATCGTATTCATGAGGAAGAGCAGCTAAAAGAAAGTCGTGCACAAGATAAGCAATTACGCGAGGAAGAAAGAGCCAATCGTAAACTTGATTTGTCTGAGAATACTAAAACTCTGACAACAAATCTCACCCAAACTCTGCGCATTGAAATCACCAACGGCTTAAAGGAAGTTTTTCGTGAGTTTGTACCTCAGTTGCAGGGTAATCCTAAACAGGCTACCAATAATATCAATAATGGAACTGGTCTTCTTGAGACACATATTCCCGTTGCATCCATTAATTTGAAATTTCCAAATTTTGATGGTGATGGCCCTGATGGTTGGATTTTCCAAGCCGACCAATATTTTTCTTTGCATCAGGTTACAAATAATATGAAGGTTGCAGTAGCTGCTGCACATCTGAAAGGAGATGCTAATGCATGGTTTCGTTGGAAGAAAACTACTTTTACTGATCCTACACGGGAATAGTTATGTTCTTTAATACGTGACAAATTTGTTTCTCACAAATACAGTGATCCTAGAGTTGCTCTGACCAAGTTATCTCAAAAGGGGGGAGTTAAAGACCATATTGTTGATTTTGAACGATTACTGAATTTTTTGACTGATCTTCCTGAAGATTATCTTAGCAATGTCTTTATTCAGTCTTTGAAACCTGAAATTAGGTCTGTTGTTCATGTACTTGAACCACAAACATTATATGTTGCATTCAAAAAAAAAAACGCTAGACAAGAGGAAGCAGTCATGTCAACTTCTACTACAAGATACACCCCACGTCCTACTTTACTCAAATTATCAGAAACTTCTTATGTTGCTCAGCCAAAGCCAATTATACAACACCTGAAATACGACAGTTATTATCAAGGTTTGCAGATGTCTTCAAGTCGCCAACTTCACTTCCACCATAACGTTTGCATGATCATCGTATTCCATTAGCACCAGGATCAACTCCAGTTAATGTTAGACCATATCGTTATCCACATTTTCAAAAGGATGAAATTGAGAGTATCTGAATTAAGGGAGGCTGGTTTTATTCGACCAAGTTCTAGTCCATTCTCTTCTCCTATTTTAATGGTCAGAAAAAATGATGGATCATGGAGAATGTGTGTCGATTACAGAGCTTTGAACAAGTTGACAATAAAGGATAGATTCCCTATTCCGATGGTGGATGGATTATTAGATGAACTTTATGGTGCAACCATCTTTACAAAGCTAGATTTACGTTCTGGCTACCATCAAATTCGACTCCACAAACCAGATATTCCAAAGACTACGTTTAGAACCCATGATGGTCACTATGAATTTTTGGTTATGCCATTTGGCCTTTCGAATGCACCAGCTACGTTTCAAAGTCTCATGAATCACATCTTCAGACCTTATTTGAGAAAGTTTGTTCTCATTTTCTTCGATGATATATTGATATACAACAAGAGCATGGCAGATCATTTAAAACACTTATCTATAATGTTTGAAGTCTTGCGTTCAAATTAACTTTTTGTCAAGGAATCCAAGTGCATGTTTGCACAATCATCAGTGGGCTATCTTGGACATGTTATTTCTTATGAAGGTGTTGCAGTGGAGAGCGACAAGATTCAAAGTGTGTTATCTTGGACAATTCCCATAATAGTTAAGAGTCATAGGGGATTCCTTGGTTTAGCTGGCTATGATCGAAAATTTGTCAAAGACTTTGGAAAATTTTGTGCTCCATTAACTCAGTTATTGAAGAAGGATGCATTTCTCTGGACTGATGAAGCTACTACTGCTTTTAAAGCACTGCAAAAAGCACTTACTACTACACCAGTATTAGTACTACCTGATTTCTCAAAGGAATTTTACTAAGAATGTGATGCATCTGGCATAGGATTGGGAGCTGTTTTGATGCAATCTAGAAGGCCAATTGTTTACTATAGTAAGGCTTTGACAAGTAAGAACTTAAACTTGTCAATTTATGACAAAGAAATGTTATCTATAGTTTTTGCAGTGCAAAAGTGGAGACCATATTTACTAGGGAGACAATTCAAGATCTATACAGATCATCATAGCCTTAAATATTTTTTGGATCAGCGTATTCTTATATGGAACAAAAAAAAGTGGCTGTCTAAGTTATTAGGATATGATTATGAGATAATATTTCGACAAGGCAAGGATAATATTGCTGCTGATGCTCTGTCTCGTAGTGTCGTCTTTACTGCTATTACTACTCCAGTTTTCTCGGGTGTGGATGATATTATTCAGGAAAGCAATACTGATGCAAAGCTAAGGGTTCTAATCGAGCAGTTACAAAGTAATCCAAATTTTAAGGCACATTATTTTTATACTGCTGGTGTTCTACGTTACAAGGGAAGAATTTTGGTATCCTCTAATTCTGCCTGGCGTTCTAAACTTCTTCAAGAATTTCATTCTTCACCACTGGGTGGTCATTCAGGATACTTTCGTACCTACAAACGTATTCAACAAAAAATTTATTGGAAAGGTTTGAAAAACTCAGTAAAAGAGTTCATTTCGCATTGTGACATTTGTCAACGAAATAAATCTGAAGCTATAGCTCCGCCAGGATTATTACATCCTTTGCCAATACCAGCAGATGTTTGGATGGACATATCAATGGATTTTATAGATGGTTTTCCTTCATCTAATCGTCAGACTTCTATCTTGGTGGTCGTTGATGATTATCTAAGTATGCACACTTTATACCTCTTGTGCATCCTTATTCTGCTGCTTTTATAGCTGATATTTTTGTTCGAGAAATTGTTCGTCTACACGGAATGCCTAGAACCATTGTCAGTGATCGAGACAAAATCTTCATAAGCAATTTTTGGGAGGCGTATTTTTCTATTCAGAATACACAATTGTGTCGCAGCTCAGCTTATCATCCTCAGACGGATGGCTAAATAGAGGTGACAAATAGAACTCTTGAATGCTATTTACATTGTTTTGATAGCACCAAGCCAACTGAATGGAGTAAGTAGTTGCCATGGGAAGAATGGTGGTATAACACCAGTCATCACTCAGCTATTAAGATGACACCTTATGAAGCAGTGTATAGCAGAGCTCCTCCAACAGTCTCGAGCTATTTGCCTGGCTCCACAGCCGTGCATGATGTTGATCTTAACTTAAGAGCTAGAGATCATACACTCAAGATCCTCAAGTTTCATCTTGAAGTTGCACAAAATAGAATGAAGGAGTTGATAATCATCGTACTGAAAAAAGTTTTGTAGTGCATGACTGGGTTTTTCTACGTTTGCAACCATATAGGCAATCTACAGTGGCTAATCAATCATACTCCGAGCTCTCTCATAAATTTTATGGACCTTTTCAAGTAATTGAAAAAATTGGAGAGGTTGTATATAAGCTACAATTACCTGCTGAGAGTCGCATTCATCCAGTTTTTCATGTTTCACAGTTGAAACTAAAGCTTGGCTCTTCTATTATGGTCGAACCAGTTTTACCCAATGTGGTTGATTAGGAGAAATGGGAACCTGAAGCTATCCTGGAACGAAAAATGTTTAAAAAGGACAATCGAGCTGGCACAATGTGGCTTGTACATTGGAAGGATCACTCAAAAGAGGATGCAACATGGGAGGATGCAGATGATTTTCTTTTGAGATTTCCAGAGTTTGAGGCTTGAGGACAAGCCAATTTTTTCAAGCAGGGTGGGATGTTACGACATCAACCCAATATATCTTATTTTCCTTATTTAGTTTTACCTTATTTAGCTTAGTTAGGTTTCCTAGTTTGAGTCAGATTCTTAATATCAACATTGCTTGCTTATCAGGTAATCTTTTTAGCTATATATACTCGGTCTGAGCTTGTATCAAAACACGACAATTAATACAAACTCTTCTTCTTAATATTCTTCTCTTCTTAATCTTTTATTCTGGTGGCTAACCCCCAATTCAAAGGGTTTTATCTAGGGTTCTATACTTAATTGTGCTGTGAATCCTTTTGTTTTGGTCTAGAGCCCTAACAAACTCTATTGGTAATCGATTGTTGTTGTTGCAGTGAAACAAAAGAAAAAAAGAAGGTAGGAGGAAGAAGATAAGGTTTTTGTTGGAGGGATATGTCTGTAATTTTAGCTATAAAGTTTTAATAAAAAAATAAAATAATTTGGTCAAAACTCGTTTTTGACGGTCAACGGTTTGTCAAGGTACCAAATCTTAATATTTGAAATGTTGGTACCAACACTATGTGTTGGACATTTGCTGGGTACCAAACGTTAAATATCCCAAAATATAACCATTCTACCGAAAAAGACTCAAACGCGCGTATAATTAACGCCTAACCCTAAAAAGCATGTAAAGATTACGTCTGGGAAAACGCAGGTATGATGTACGCCTCAGTGAGACGCAAGTAATACTTGCGCCTGAGGCTGGGCGTACCAATTTACGTCTCGTGGAGCGAACATATTACTTACGCCTAATGATGGCGGATATTATAGTTGCGCTTGGTTTTTGGGTGCTAACAATACTTGTGTTTGAGTGCCTGACTATATTTTGTTTTAGACGACTTTTGTCGACCAATTATACGTAATCTCAAACACCTAGAAAATTTGGCTTACAGTCGTGATACTTCTTTCCAGTGCGTCACCTATAAATAGTGGTGATTGTGGACCGTCCAAGGAAATACATGAGATGAGCCTATTTTTCTTCTTTCTTTTCGTTTTTGATATTTTGTTGGGGAAAAAAGAGGAAGTTGAATACAACAGTGGTCCTAAGTTAGGACTCCTAACATGTCCATACTACCCGACTTTCGGTGGGTGGGGGTGGGGATCCATAGCAGGGACGGACCTGCTTGAGGGCTTAGGGGGCTTTAACCCGTCCCAAGTTGTGTAGAATTTTTTTATGCGCTGATTTTGGGGCTGCAGAGTTTTCCTTGGGGCTTCAAAACAATAAAACCATCCAAAGGATAGTTATAAGGGATGTCCAAAAAGGTATGAAAAGTCTAAGATACCCTTACAGATTAATCCACCCCAAATTTTAACTAATAACCCAAATTTTATAACCCTAATCCTAAAACAAAAACAAAAACTAAAACTAAAACTAAAAACGGTTCAATTATCATTCTCTTCTCCTCGTCCCTCTCCTCTTCTACTCGTCCCTCTCCTTCTTCATTTTTCCCCTTCGTTCCTCGTCTCGATTCATCGCCGATACGAAAAATTCATCGTCTCGAATAAAATTCAAACATGGCGAGAACAAAACAGACCGTGAGAGACACTACAGATGATCCTGGAATAGCAAGAGCCTACTTAAATCATCAACAGCGCACAGCGGGAGAAACTTCTGATTTGAATTTTGAACCCGACCGAGAAGCAAATCCGTCCACTGATTTGAATTCTGAACCCAACATGCGTATCAGGTATTAATTCTGAACAAACCCCATGTTTTGAATGATGTTTTAATTGCTTTTTTAGGTTCTAATCATCGATTTAGGGTAGTTTCGTTGAGGTCAGAATTTTTTTACGGTGCAGTTTTCAATTGGGTCTTAGGCGTAAAACAGTTTTACGCCTTGAGAATCATATGAAAACTAGGCGTAAAACAGTTTTACGCCTTGAGAATCATATGAAAACTAGGCGTAAAATTGCCCTAATTTTGCCCTAGGGTTTTTACGCCTTAGAAACCAAGGCGTAAAAAAGTGGTCTGTGCTCACAAATATTTGCACCGTAAAAACACAAAGCAAACCGTAAAATTTGATACAAGGCGTAAAACTCTAAATTGAAGCGTAAAATCTTTTGGATTTCAATTTTTTTCCCAAGGAAGTTTTACGCCTTAATATATCAGTGCGTAAATTTTGAGTTCCTAAATTTTTTTTTTAAAGTTAAATTTACGCCTTGGTTTCAATCCCATAACCAAGGCGTAAATTTCTTCTGTAACTTTTTATTTTGGAAACCATATTTTACGCCTTGGTTTTCTGGGGCGTAAATTTTTCATCCAAGGCGTAAAATGTAAAGTTAAGGCGTAAAATTCCTGCAGTCTCTCATAGGTTTTGCTCATTGCTTGGTTGTTTATTTGTGTTGTTTGTGCATGTGTTTAGGGAACAAGATAAGCAGAAGAAGAAGAGAGGAAATGATCTTTCCCCTGTTGTCAGTCCCCCACCTCGAAATGATAGTGACAAGTATCTAACTTTTACCAAGAGAGGTACAAAAAGGACTCAGAAACAATCAACATTACCTCAAACTGATGGACCAAATGAGAATGTTGAAGAAGAATCAATTCCAATCCAAGAGAATCAGATTCAACAAGAACCCAACCAATGTGAACCAAATGAGACTGTTGAAGAAGATTCAATTCCAATCCAAGAGAATGAGATTCAACAAGAACCCAACCAATCTGAAGAGGAGAATGGCGAATCAGAAGAAGAAGAATCAGCTGAAGAAGATGATGAAGAAGAAACAGCTGCTGAGGTGGTTACACCCCTTTCTCAAGAACAACCCACTCAACCTCTTGGTCTACCTCCTCCAGAACCAAGAATTGAGAGGAAGGCTAGAAAGCCTCGGACAAAAGATCCACAACCCAAAGGCATGCACATTCCTCCACCTGATGATCAAACGTTCTGGTTGCCCGCACCTCCTAAGGGAATGAAACAATGGGGAGAAGCACGTGATGGGAACAAAGTGCTATTTGGTTACCCATGGTCCTATGCTGCAAAAGTGGCTTCTGCGCGGGTAATTATCTTATAATCTCAAAATTACTTTATGTTGTTTGTACATTATTTTATCCTTCCGACAAAGTACATTAATTTCTTTTTTTTTTTGTAGGACCACAAAAGGCTTGCGCTTGTGTTGAAACACTCAAGGCCTGCGGTGTGGGATTTGGAGTTGGAATGTGACAAAGTTCAACGCATTGTAAAAGCAAAAGCCTTACAGTTGTACAATGCTTCAATACATACCCAGGACAAGTATGATGGTGTTACAGTGAGTGCACTTAGAGAACGATATTGGCCAGAGACGGGCACTTTACACTTTGGATTCGGCGAAATGGCTCTGATTCCAGATGATGCAAAGCAAATCAAGAATCTTAAAACTCATGGAAATCATGTGTTTCTTGGTGATGATAAGAAGATGAAATGGGGGGAGCTCAACCGATTAGCTATGAAAGTGTTTGGGTGGTCTCAGAATCAATGTGACGAAGAGTGGATATATGGTGGTGGTGGGGAACCCGGGGTTTTCGTGAGGGGTAAACCACCAGCCAAGAGTAAGAAAATTCTTAGCAATCGTTTGTGGTTAATGTATGGTAATACCAAGCAGAAGGGCAAAGAGCTAAGTGATGTGGAAGCCACTAGAGTTGCGAAAGCTTGGATGTTGCACACCTTGGGCACCGTCTTGTTCCCCGATAGTTCGGGTAATAGGGTCAATGCATGCTACTTAAAATATTATGATGACATTGATACGGTTGATGGTTATGCGTGGGGCACTGCCGTTATTGCCTTCTTGAATGCCTCACTTGCTAAAGCTTCCAGGGCTAAACCCACCAAAATCGAGGGTGACGTTCGTCTTCTACAGGTAAGACTATATTTTGTGTAATAAAACGTGCGTTAGTTTTGCATATATGTCATTGAAATATGGGTATTTCGTTACTTTGCAGTCGTGGTTCTATGACCATTTCCCCTCTTTGGCACCCAAGGAGGATAGTGATTGGGTTAACAAACCAGAAGGCACTCCTACGGGTAAGAGATTCCCGTTCAAAGAAAGTGGTCTACGTTCAAAAGAAGCCTTGATAGCTGAGAAGAGACAACAGTTGGATGCATTCCCTCACAATGAGGTGGTTTTTGACCCATATGTTCGCTTGAGACCTGATGAAGAGGGGGTTTGGAGGATGTGCGTGAATTTTCACAAGAGAGTAGTTACACCGGACCTTTGTTTCATCCATCAGGGTTCCATATGTACAATCCTCAACGAGTGATGCGCCAACTTTGTTATGAACAACCAATAGTTCGGGAAGAAAAGTTCGTGTTGCAGAAACGAGGCTCCAAACTTGATTCTTCCAAGTGCAAATTGGTTTACGATCCCGAGCCATCAGTTGACCATTGGGCTGCACGGGAAACCGACGACTACCAACTTGCTTTGAACATTGAGAGCTTTGAAGCCAATATAGTTGATGTCGAGGAAGGATACTTGGAGTGGTTTAACAAGTTTGGACATCCCATGCTGATCAATATTGATCCTAGAGCCTCAGAGGCGATTCAAAAGGAACAGGAAAGACTCACTCGTAATACTGCAAGCACATCAAGTGAGGCTCCAATGATTGCTAGCTTGAAGAAAAAGCTTAAACAAGCCGTAAGTAAAATGTTTATAGATTTCTCATGATTTAAATTTTCTCGTCTTGATTGTTGTCTAACATTGTGTGTCAATTTGTTTATATTGTGTAGAAGGAAAATGTTTTATTGGTAGCTTCTAGACTTACCCCATGTATCCAAAGTGGTAAGAAGCTAAGTGTTGAAGAACAACGCGTGATACAGAACCAGTTAAACGTTGCCTTTGATCCCAAACATCAAGGGGTGTTTGACGAGTTGAGGAAAACGAGAAACAAGAGGGGGCCTCCAGTAAGACAAGCTTCACCATCTTCAGCGGAAGAAGATGAGGGTTTTGATGAAGCTCAAGGCCGAGGTCGAGGTCGAGGTCGTGGTGGTGGTAAAAGTCGTGGTGCATCATCTTCTTCATCGAACAAAAGAGGCAAACGAGCAAAATGAAAAATGGAAAATGGTTTTGTGGTTTGTTTGTTTTGTGGTTGGAACTCATCTTTTCTGTGTTTGTTTTGTGGTTTGAACAATGGATAACTTTCGTTTGTTTAAGCAATGAATTTGTGTTTGTTTTGTATGTACTATCTTGTTTTGTGCATTGTTTACAGGCTTTTACGCCTTGGTTTGTTTCCAAAAATACAGGCGTAAACGTTTTTTACGCTCCAGAATCCACACCGTAAAACAATTTACGCCTCAGAAACCAAGGCATAAAAATCGAAATAATCTGGAAAAAATCCAAGTTAGTTTTACGCCTT
>JAJJMA010100611.1:0-12246 GCA_023529015.1 Papaver nudicaule
TTTTAGTTCAATTAAGTTTCCTAAATTCTAGGAAAAAGTAGGAAAAAAGTCAAACTGGCCTATTTTTTTGGGACGAAGGGAGTAGTGTTTATCTTCAAAAATCCTGCAATTTCTCTCCGTCCATAGAACCTAACATACTGCAGCTGGAATGAGATCCCAAATAAAGTTGCCTTGAGTAGAAAAGTTGGTATGGTACCAACTGGAAGCCAACATCTTCAAATCTTTTGGAACAACCCAGGACCAGTACTCATTAGGTAGAAGATTAGTCCAAACTGTGTGTGCAATTTTACAGTGTAGGAAAAGGTGATCATGCGTCTCAATATTATCTCCACAGAGGACACAAGAATTGTATTGCTGCATACCTTTTCGCTGCAATAGATCAATCGTATTCAACCTTCCATGAACCAGGCACCACATCATGAAATTGATCTTAGGAGGTATTGCTTTCTTCCAGACAAAGGAGTGAGGGAACTCATTCAATCCAGGGCCTTCATTCAACTTCGAATACATGGATTTAACGGAAAAAATACCTTCGTTTCGAGAGACCATCTTCGAGTGTCAGGAAGAGAATCAAGAGCTGGTGGAGAGTCCCCAATGAGAAGAAATAACGCCGCCAGCTGATTTGTTTCAGAGTTAGTAAGTATTCTCTTAAAGTTGAAGCTCCAACTACCAGAAGTGATCATTTCCGCCAACTTTATATTTCTTTCCCTTGACAGCTTGTAGAGATCAGGATAAAGAGTCGACAAAGGTTTAGCTCCCAACCAAGCATCATTCCAGAAGGAAATTAGGCTACCTGAATGAATATTCAGTTTGGAGTTCTCGCGGATGTTACTGGCAGTATCGGCTATTGCCCTCCAGCACGAAACCCCATATGTTTGCGTTGTTTCCTCTGGAATCCAATACGAAAATTCGCTGCCGTATTTCTCTGTTATGATTTTACACCAAAGTCTAGTCTTCTCCACCCCAAATCTCCAGCACCACTTAGCTAATAAAGCTTGGTTCATCAGCCTAAGGTTTAGCACACCTAAACCTCATTTTTCTTTGCTTGCACGAACTAAATCCCAGTTAACCAGATGAGAAGTGCTCGAACTGGAACTGTATTCCCAAAGGAAAATCCGCATCTTCTTCTCCAAGGTTTCGATGACTGAGATAGGAGCCTTGAATAATGAAAAATAGTACAGCGGCAAAGAAGAAAGAATGCATTTGAGAAGTGTTAGCTTACCTCCTTTAGAGAGATTTATTTGTCTCCAAAGAGACAACCTTGCATCAAATTTCTCTATGATTGGAACCCATATATTCTTTGAACCATGTTTAGACCCCAATGGCATGCCGAGATATATAAAGGGTAGAGCATCAGTTGCACAACCCAATTCATCAGCCCACAAATTTAGATCAGGAACATCACCAATTGCAATGATTCTAGTTTTTGTAGTGTTTACCTTAAAACCAGAAATGAATTCGAAACAATGTAGTGCAGAAAATAGATTTTGTAGCTCATCCCTACTATTGTTCACAAAGAAAATAGTATCATCCGCATAATGAAGATGATTAACCACCGTACCAGGATCACAAACTGAGAAACCATTGAATAGACTCAATCTTGCGGCTCTATCTAAATACCTAGAAAAGCCCTCCATTGCTATGTTAAAAAGCAGAGGAGAGACAGGACATCCTTGTCTCACACCTCTTCTACTACCAAAATATCCAAAAGGTGAACCATTAATGAGAATCGAGAAAGTTGCTGTAGAATAACAGAATTTGAGCCACTTACACATCTTGTTGCTGAATCCCATCTTTTGAAGAACAAATTGAAGATACTTCCAATTAACCCTGTCAAACGCCTTCTCAAGATCAATTTTGCACACAATACCCGGATTCCCAGACCTAAGTCTTGAATCCACCAGCTCATTTGCGATTAGAGTTCCATCCACAATCTACCTACCTTCAATGTAAGCACATTGTACCGGAGATATGAGCTTGTCCATTACCAGCTTCAACCTTGTCGAAAGAACCTTAACAATAATTTTGTATACACTCGTCAACAAACATATAGGTCTACAATCTTTGATGGTCTCTATGTGATCTTTTTTAGGGACCAAAGTAATGAATGTAGAGTTATGTCGCATATCAATGCAACCTGTACTACAAAACTCGGCAATTGTCTGCATAATGTCAGATTGGATGAAATTCCAACATTTTTGAAAAAATATTATGGGAAAACCATCAGGTCCCGGAGCTTTGTCGTTGCCAAGATCTTTGATAGCCTGCAAAACCTCTTCAACAGAAAAGTTAGCGTCTAGAATATCAGATTCTATAGCACTAATACTAACAAACTCAATGCCCTCAAGTTCTGGTCGAATGATCTCTTCTTCTGTGAAAAGATGCTTATAGTAGTCAACAATGTGAGATTGCAATTTTTTCCTGTCAGATACCAGAACTCCATCAATATAGAGCTGCCTAACTCTATTATATCTTCTTCTTGCAGAGGCATTACTGATGAAAAAAGAAGTATTCCTATCTCCTTCTTGCAGCCATTTATTTTTTGATTTTATCTTCCATGCAACCTCCTCCATCTTAGAAATATGTTCAAACTCGGCTTTGTACATCACTCTTTCTTTCGTTTCCTCTTCAGAAAGAAGAGTATCTTCAGCTAAGGAATCAAGAGAATGAATCTCAGACAAAATCAAATTTAGCTTAGAGTTAGTAAAGCCAAAAACTTCTTTGTTCCAAATCTTCAATTTCTCCTTGAGAGCTTTGAGTTTCTCCCATAACACAAAACTTGGTGTACCTGCAAAAGAGAAAGAAGACCACCATTCTTCCAAAAGATTAAGAAAACCATTCTCCAAAAACCACATAGCTTCAAACCTAAAAGGACTAGGGTCCCATGAAGGATCTGAGATATCTAAGAGCAAAGGAATATGATCAGAAGTAGGTCTAGCTTTGGCAAGTTGGGAGGCAAAAGGGTAATGGGATTCAAAAGAAGGTGATAAGAGGAATCTATCCAGTCGGCACATAACTGGATTTGTCTGACCATTCGACCAAGTGTACCTTGCACCCTTAAGAGGAAGATCTATGAGATTATGCTGAGCGATGAACTTTGTGAATTGCTTCATGCTTTTGGTAATCTTAGAGCAATTCTTCTTCTCAGCACACTTAGTGATTGTGTTAAAATCTCCACCCAAACACCATGGCAGATCCCAGTATCTGCAAACATTATCTAGCTCAACTCAAAACTCCGCTCTCTCAAATGGTTTATTGGGACCATAAACATTTGTGAGAACCCACTGGAAATTATCTGTCTTGTTTGTGCAAGAAACAGATAAAGTATATTCACCCACCGGAAATTATCTGTCTTGTTTGTACCGGAGTACTTCAGGCTCCATTGAATCCGGCATCGGTGCAACGATCACAGGATGAGCCACATTTAGTAATGCAACAGTGAAACCTATAGACTCCAAAACTAATCTCCTTGTCACGTTGCTTTGACGACCGAATTGGATGCCCGGTCTGGTGTTATTCTCTTGCTGCTTATGCATTTGACCGGTTTCATGTAAACAACTGGACCATAGTACTATTAGATAATCTAAACTGAAACTCACTAATAATGAAACAAAAATATTTGTTCTTTGATGGAGTTTCAGGGTGCAAATTAAGAGCTTACCTTACAGATGAGAGGATGCATTGGCACTGAGTTAAATTTCTGAACGTGCAGGCAGCCATATGTGAATTGGGTGGGTGAGGGAGAAAACAAGATAAGTCAAGGAAAAGGCTTTATGTTGTTTGTGCTTCCTGGACCTGGTTGTAGGTAAAGATAGGATTTTGTATTTCAAGATGCGTAGATCATTAACTCTTGTATATACCAACCTATGTGGTCGATCTCGGCCATCTCGGCCGAGATCTCGGCGGTTACCTCGGTATCGGGCTGTGACCGAGACGATAAGTCCGGTATTCACTAAACAATATTTTTACGAGAATATCGGAAAAACCGGGCGAAACGATACAAAAAAAACCCACCGAGATAGGGGCATACTCGGTAATTCGCCTTTAAAAAAATTTCTGCCCTAAATTAGTGCGACTTGTCTCATTCTTTCTCCATTTCTTCTTTCGTTTTTCTCTCTTCTTCCTGGCTGCCGAAGATCCAGATTTCTGATGATGATATGAATCAATACAACTGAACCAGGTTAGTATACAACTTATATTAGTGTGTTTAGTGAATACTGAATATCATATGAGTTTGTGCTCAACATTTCAAAACGGATTTAGGGTTTATTAATTGAGTAAATTTTTATTTATTTGTGTGTTTGTTTGAACTTTGAAGATATTATATCATGTGGGTTTTGATTCAATTGATCTATCATGGGTTTTGATTCAATTGATGTATTATGGGTTTTTCATTTGCATTAAACATGTGATTTTTAAGACATCTGGTTCATGGTTGTTATGTGTTTGCTTATATTCTTCATAGAACACAAGATAGTTCTTCTGAATTACCAGTTATAGTTGAGAGTCTTTGTTTCCCTGTAACTGTCTTTTTTTTGGCAGAGATACGTGCTCAAATCTTGAAACTATATGAACACGGTTCACCTTTTCTTTGTTATGCAAATCACTGACATGGATGTTTCTGTTTTGTAGGGAATATTGGAAAAGATTTAGCTGATGCTTATGGATTCTTCTAATGCATCCAATTCGAACCCTAAAAACTCTACATGTGGATCCTTGCCTCCTCAACCCCCTTCTACTTCAACACAGAATAAAGATTGTGCATGGCAGTGGGGGGAGTGCAGAGATCCCTCAAATAAGAAGCACATAACATGTACATTATGTTTGCATCTTTTAAAAGGTGGTGGAATCACTAGGCTAAAGAATCATATCTTGCAAAAGAAAGGGGATGTTGCACCATGTAGAAAAGCAACAATGGAGATTATAAACCAAATTAAAGCTTAAGATTCTATAAAGAGGACCCTAAAATCCAACAGGGAGATTGTTGACAAGGCTTATGAGCGTGCTAGGTTTGATGACAGCTCTGATGGTGATGATACAGAGGTAGAAGTTGTTCAAGATGATGCTGTTGGGGGTAGTTGCAGGAAAAAAAAGAGGAAATATCAAGGCCAAAGTGATAAAAGAGGTGGGATTGAGTTGTACTTAAAGACAGATATTGCGAAAACTCAGCAGACCACTCTAGATAGGTCATGTGTGTATAAGGAGAAGTTGCAGAAAGAGGCATGGAAAAGGATCGCAGCTTTTATAATTGAAAATGGCATCCCTATTCATGTTGTTCGTTCCCCAAGTTTCGTGGAAATGTTATATGCAATTGGAGATTTCGAAAAAGGTTAGCAATCTGACTTTTATGCTATATTCATGTGTTTGTTTAATAACTTTGCTGTTTGTTTCTGTTTGTTTAATAACCTTGAATGTTTGTGTTTGTTTCTGTTTTAACTGACTTGAATGTTTCTGTTTTAATAACCTTGCTGACTTGAATGTTTCTGTTTTAACCTTTTAGGCTATAACTGACTTGAATGTTTATGTTTTAACCTTTTATGCTATAACTGACTTGAATGTTTCTGTTTTAACCTTTTATGCTATAACTGACTTGTTGTTTAAAAGCAATCTGACTTTTATGCAAACTTGTTGTAGCTCTGACTTTTATGGATTGTGGCATCATCTCTCTAGGCTAACTAGTTATAGCTGTGAACTTTCTTTTCTGTACTTGTGGCACTTGTTTTTTTTTTTTTTTTTTTTCCATGATTGAATACTTACATTGTGTCTTATCTATGAAAGATGATTGGTGGATTACATACGGAGGAATGAATGTGCCACACCTAGCGAAATTTGCAATCAGGGTTTTGAGTCTAACTAGTAGTGCTTCTCCATGTGAGCGAAACTGGAGTACATTCCAACATGTAAGTGTTTCTTCTTGTAAATATCTCTTACTAGAAGTACTAGGTAACATAAACTCTCTTTTGAACTGTGCTCCTGTCCCGTTTCATGTTGTTCCTGTTTATTCTTGTTTCATTTTTCAGTTACACTCGAAGAAGCGGAATCGTATTACGCAACAAAAGTTGAATGATAGCGTCTTTATCAAATATAACAAGAATTTGGAGCGCAGATACAAGGAAATACAAGAATACGATGAAGATTCAAATGCTCGTGATCCTATTTTCTTGGAAGAGCGTGATGAAGACGATGAATGGTTGGATCTACAGAATTTAGATGACTTGGTTGTGCACGGTATTAATGTAGATTTGCAAGAGATTGCTGGTGAAGAGAATAGGTCAGCTGATGGGAGAGGTGCAACTAGTTCTAAAAGACAGTCTAACTATCCAACTGACACTGAGTTAGATAGCTATGATACTGATGATTTGATGATGGACACTGAGCGAGGACTACTTGGTGATGAATCTGGTGACCGGAGTGAAGGACTTACTTTAGATGACAATATCTATGGTGATTCTTATATTTGAATAGAATTGTAATATGCTTGTTGTTTAATTAAGACTAGAAGTGAACTTAATTTTATTTTGTCGAAGAAAATTTTATTCTATTAGGGCAAACTTAATCGTATTGTATTAGAATTGTAATATGCTAAACAATTCAAGTATAATCTTCATCTTATTTGGGTATTAGTATAATTTGTATGTTCAAGTATGTCTAGGATATACAAAAATAACGAAACAAGGTTCCGGTATTTGCTCCGAGATTTCACCGAGAATCTCACTGAGACAAACTTGTCTCAGTGTCTCGGTCTTCGACCGAGACGAGACAAAAACCGAGATCGACTACATAGATATCAACTGCTATTACTTTTTTAGAGACCAAGGAAAACGTCGAATAATCGAAAACTCAATTATAACTTACGGCTACTAATCCAAATACGTATGTAGACGTAACAAAATTTACGGCTTCTAATTTTTACTTACGCCCACTAACCTTGCGACACATTTTTTTTTAATTTACGATGAACTTACGGCTACTAAGAAAAGTATCGAAATCAGCCGTAAGTAAGTTACGGCCACTAATTTAGACTCACATCTTGCATCTAATGCTTTAATGGCTACTAACTTACGGCTAGATGTTCTTTAGATTGCAGTCGTAAGTTGTTCTGGTTCACGTTTTTTGATTTTCATGGAGTAAATGTGACCTAGTTTTAACACCAACGTCAATACAAACGAGTGGTTTTAGATGCTTATCTTTGGTGCTCCATTGTTCCACCATTGTTGGTTGCATCCATGATCAAACATTCGAAAATGAAATTTTTTGAGGAGAAAAGTGAAGTAGGAGAGGAGAAGAGAGGGGAATTTTTTTTGATTTCTTAAGTTTTGATTTTTTTTGGGGATTAAGTATTTAAGTTTGTAATTAGGTGGGAGTATATTAGGGTAATAATTAGTATAAGAATAACTTAGACATTTCACGTTTTTTGGATACCCCTTATAATGGCTGGCTGGATATTTGAAGTAAAAGTAGAAGGAGTTCACTTTTTTTGATTTTAGGGTAAAAACATTATCCTTTTACATGGTGTAAGTTGGGAGCCTAGCTACAAGCTGTGCTCCAACTCCTTTTTGAATAGTTATACCTATTCAATAAAATCACAAAATCACAACTCCTTTTTTTGAAGCCCCAAAATCACAACTCTAAATAAAGGGAGAGTTAATTACACCCATAAATGCGGTGAAAACTGGTGTTATTAATTCAAAAAGATTTTGGATAAAACTTTCTTACTGTAATAAATTAATTTTACTACCAGAATTAGAATTCATTTTGGATAAAACTTCTTGTACTGTAATAAAGTAGTTTTACTACCAAAATTAGAATTCATTTGGATAAAACTTAATCTTGAATTATGACTACCATAATAAGAAGATATGATCCTCAGTTTCATGTATAAATATGTAGATATAATCCTCATCTGTCATCATACCCAGTAAACTTCTATCTAATCCAAACTTTAAACTTTTACTCTCTTTTTTTTTTTTTGCCAATCTCACTAGGAGAATTCATTGATAAAACCTATACAGAAAAGCTTGATTTGTATAGATTTTGGAAACATGACTAGCAAGAAGAAATTTTACTCAAAGCCTTTTGTGGTTTTGTGTTGGCTCATTGCTGCAATAGGAGGTCTTATGTTTGGTTATGACATTGGTATTTCAGGTATAAGCATTTCTCTCTTTTTTACCGTTTCCTTTTTTACTTTTGGTTTTATTAGTTCATGGCTTTAGATTAGATCTCAATTGTAACAAGGCAACAAAAGTATGTCTATGAAATCATGTGTATCTTGAGATTTTGTAATTTATCTTGTTTTATTTTTAGCTGTTAGGCTTATGGATTGATAGCTTGATTACGAATGGTTCGTGTATATTGTAGGTGGTGTGACATCAATGGATGACTTCTTGTTGAAGTTCTTTCCTCATGTATACGCAAAGAAACTACGCGCTAAAGAAAACAACTACTGCAAATTTGATGATCAGTATGTTCAGTTGTTCACTTCCTCATTGTACCTGGCTGCTCTCGTTGCCAGCTTTGTTGGGTCTAAAGTCTGCAGTAAATACGGTCGCAAGATGACTATGTTAGTCGCTTCAGTTTTCTACTTGGTAGGAGTTGCCATGAATGCTGCAGCAAATGGTCTTATCTTGCTCATCTTTGGAAGGGTTTTGCTTGGTGTTGGTGTTGGATTTGGTAATGAGGTATATTTACAGTTCCCTCTGTAATGCTAATTTGCTCAAACATATAAATACACTCGTCTTGTCAGCGACTAATTATATGAAACGATTCGAATAATTTGTAGGCTGTTCCTTTGTTCTTATCTGAAATTGCGCCCAACAATATCCGAGGAGCAGTGAACATTCTTTTCCAGCTGTTCATAACTATTGGCATACTTTGTGCAAACTTGGTGAACTATTTTGCGTCTAACCATCATCCATGGGGCTGGAGACTGGCTTTGGGTTTAGCCGGAGTTCCTGCTTTCATCCTCATGGTTGGTTCATTAGTTATCCCTGAAACACCTACAAGTTTGATCGAGCGTGGTCATGAACAAAAAGGAAGAGAAATTCTTGAGAAACTGCGAAGGACAGAAAACGTTGACGAGGAGTATCATCAAATTGTAATGGCTAGTCAATTAGCTCATCAAGCTCAGAGTTCAATCTCCAAACTTATGCGCCCTTCAAGTAGACCTCCTCTGGTCATTGGCATGATGCTGCAAGTGTTCCAGCAATTTACAGGAATCAACGCCATCATGTTCTATGCTCCCGTTCTGTTTCAGACTGTTGGTTTTGGGGCCAATGGGGCACTGATATCGTCCGTGATCATAGGGCTTGTAAATGTCTTTAGTACATTACTGTCAATATACACTGTTGACAAATTTGGAAGAAGAAAATTGCTTCTTCTAGCTTGTTGTAAGATGTTCTCAGCCCAGGTAAACCTTACATCCTTCTTCCCCTGCCTCTGTCTCTCTATGCCTGTTGAGAATCAAACACGCGAACTGATCTCTGTGAATTCGTATGTAATGTGCAGGTTATAATAGGGGTAATTCTAGCATTACGGTTGAAGGTAACTGGATCATTAGGCAAAGGAGAAGCAATGGGCGTGGTTTTTCTAATTTGTGTGTACGTCCTGAGCTTCGCGTACTCATGGGGGCCGTTAGGCTGGTTGATTCCAAGTGAAACATTTCCTCTTGAAACAAGAACTACAGGTTTTGCATTTGCTGTTAGCTCAAACATGCTTTGCACTTTCATCATAGCTCAAGCGTTCTTATCAATGATGTGCCATATGCAAGCCGGTATCTTTTTCTTCTTTGCTGTCTGGATTCTTGCCATGGGGGTGTTTGTAATGTTTCTAGTACCAGAGACTAAGAACGTTGCGATCGACGATATGGTTGATAGAGTCTGGAAGCAACACTGGTTTTGGAAGAATTATATGGATTGTGATGTTGACGAAAATGGCCAGAGAGTGAAGAAGGAAGTCCAGATTTAGATGATAACACGAAAATGTGCAGCTTCCTATGTAATGAGTTCCTTTTCATTTTCACAAATTTACAACTTGAGAGACTGGATTGAATTTTGGTTTCAGATAAATTTTAGAAAATTTATATCTGCGTTTTCAAAGATTTTATGGACTAATAAGAAAAACTTTGTATGTAATAACATCCAAGATACCAAGCTGATCAAGTTCAAGAATCCACTAGTAAGTACCAAATAAAACAACAGTTCTCTCGCAAAACATACTACTCAATCGAAAAAACACGCTATAAATTTATCACTAGAAACCAAATGCTGCAATAATGGTAAGAGCCAGAACGAATGACTTGCCAAGCACACCAATGGAAGGAATGGAAGCACTGTTTTTGGAAGGTGGGGGAGATGTTGTTGCTGGTGCAGTTGAAGGTGATGCAGCAGGTGTAGAAGCCGAGTCAGTTGTCAAACGAGCAACCCGGATATCAACTTTCTGACCGGCTTGGCAATGACCAGTAAATCCGCAGAGGTAGTAGTAATGACCATTCCTTGTGATAGTGATAGAATCATTTCCAGTGGTGAAAGTCTTGAGTGGAGCCGTTGCATTGCAGTTCTGGTACTGAGGGTGAGTTACTTGCATCACATTGTGGTACTCGGTGTTGTATGTAAACACTACATGTTATGAACAAACCAGAAGCAACTTCAGTAAGAAGCAAGTAAAGAGTAGAGAAATACAATAGCTGGAGAAGACAACAATCAATGTATTACATTCAATGACGTTATCCAGAGGGAAGTAGTATAGTCCAGTCAAGTGCCACAAAAGCCAAATACGACTACACATGAGAGAAAGACAAAGTTTTCTCCACTTGTAGAATGGTGTTCATAGTAGGGCAAGTACAGAGAGTGTGGGACTTCCTCCCATGTTCTGGTTTTGGCCATGGAGAAGACATAAGACATGATAGCCCACTAAAGTTTGAGGACCATTCTCATTCAGTGTTTGCTCATTCAAGTGGGACACCATTACCACAACAAACATTGAGAAGACAATGACTAAACTAAACACCCAAGGACAAAACACAATAAAAATAAAACAAAATTTGAAAAAGTGAAAAGATGCCGACTGTGTAAGCATGGTTATAACTTAAGCATGAGAAGCATTGAATCAATCATTGTTTTTCATTAGTATATGTTTTTCTGTTACTAATTAGTAGTTAAATTTTAAGCCTGAAGTTAAATATGAGAGTATACTAATCATGCTGTTATCAAAAGTGGTGTCAATTTCTAAACAACTTTTGCTTAATTGATTCTTAATTTGGCTCAAAGCTCAAGCATTATCATGGTGGAATCTCTTACAAGAAGAAGGTGGAGCCCTGTGCCCGCCCCTCAATACTAATGAGGCCTGGTAGAAATAACCCAACATTTTACTGTGATCAGTCCTAACACAGTCTGTTTCTCATCACTAATGCTAACACAAAAATGGCATATCCATAAGAAGAGCCAACCAACACGGCCGGTAACAAGTCAAGTAGTTTTTGAAGCTCCTAGATAAAAAAAATGCTCGAGAAAACTTTTTAACACACTTTTGCACAATTAGTTGTGTCGGCACATCTATTATACCAAAAAGGCATTTTGTATTGTTGTCTAAACATATAGAACCAAGTTGCTTAAGGAGGGGGAAGGGGGTCATCCAGGATCAAAATTAAGTTTCAGTAAAAAAAAAATCTGCATGATTAACACATGGCACTCAAAATTACTGTTCCTGGATCAGATCAGTGGGTTAAGAAAACATGTCAAAATCCTGTACTTTTTTTTTTTTTTTGAACAACAAAATCCTGTACTATTATGTGTGTTTAGCTGTAATACGTTTCATAGTAATAAGTATGATATTTACTCCCTCATTGATGGTCTTATTAGGAAAAATTAATACACTTCAATTCTGTAAAGATATGAAATTAGAAGATTTAAAAAAAAAAAAAAACAAGGCAGATTTAAGAGCAAAATGGAGAGGAAAAAAAATGAGATCCTTAAATACATACTTGAAGAAAATTCAGTATCCTCATGTAAATGTCAAGTTGAAGTAACAAAATTATGGGTTAGGACTAAAATCCTCAAAACCCTTGCAAGTAAATGTCAAGTTGAAGTAACAAAATTATGGGTTAGGACTAAAATCCTCAAAACCCTTGCAAGTATATGTCAAGTTGAAGTGACAAAATTATGGGTTAGGACTAAAATCCTCAAAACCCTTGCAAGTAAATGTCAAGTTGAAGTAACAAAATTAAGTGGGTTAGGACTAAAATCCTCAAAA
>JAJJMA010100620.1:0-13708 GCA_023529015.1 Papaver nudicaule
TCAGGATGCTTTCTTGGTTTTGTTGCCTCAATGCCAGAGTTGACAGTTGACTTATGATTTTTTCACTGGCGTCGGTCATGCTTATTTCTCCGTCTTCGCTTATCTGCTTCAGCCACTCTTGGGTTACTTCGTTTGACGCATGTAGGTAAGCATATTCCGACTTTCTTTGATTCGTAGTTACTTCGCCCACGCCCTTTATCATCCTCAGCGCAGTTTTCCCTCTAAATGTAGTATGTTGCCACTTTGGTGTTTTCCGCGGTTGCCTTGCTATCTTCGTGTTCCGGGGAAATCCTGTCTAGTCTCCAAAGTGTCGGCTCGTCGATCCCCTAGCTTTTGTCCTGCTTTATCCCTTGATGTTCTTGATGTCCAGATTCTTATCCATTAAGCTGCTTTATACCGCTGTCTGATCAAGTCGTGTATTGACGTGTGCCCCTAGCCTTTTGTACTCTATAAAGTACTGATGTGACTGCTTGAAACGTGCTTTGAGTCGGTGACACCTTCCTTCGTTCTTTTGGTTACCGTGGTAGCGTACTTCGGGGTGATTTCATACTTCATTTCGCCTTATCTGCCGGGCCTTCTTGCTTCTGGTCGAGGTTTGTAGGACAAGTGATATTTATGTATTAACAAGCATGGCTCGGTCAACCTCACTAATTGTTGGTATGTCAAGCTTAGTTGTCAACTTTAGTGATCAAAACTCGACCGCTAAACAACACACAATTAGGTGAAGTCATGAGAGAGCTAGCTTTAGGCTGTGGAAAATTTTGGTAGGATTTAGAATCACTACTTCAAGAGTTGAAGAAAGACTGAAGATCAAACCAAGACATCCGACTTCATCATTCAAGAGGTTAGTGAATATAAATAACGTGATTCCATTATCTTTTACACTTGTGCTACAAAAGACATGAACATAACTCTCATCTTGAGCTTTACGTTATGACTTGATCACTTGTGATCAGTGTGTCTTAAGATAACTCCACTTTACCGCTTGCGGTATTTGTGTTGTAGTTATGACGTTCTGTATTGCTTAGAGCTTTCTTTTCTTCTCCGTCTCTAAGTTAATATAAATGTTTTTCCTAAAACCTTTTCGAGTTGGATATAGCAATGTGATGTTATCTCGGTAGCACTACGAGATTTAATCCATCACAGTATTGTGTCTCTTCTTACCTAGTATGGCTCTGTCGGATTGATTGCATATACTTGTATAAGCCAATGCAAGAGAGATCGTAACCCACACTTATGTTGTGTAGACTCGAAATACTGCTGTTCTGAGATTCGAATACTACGTCATGGTTTGGCTCTGAATACTGAAGTTCTGAATCATTCATTTGATTCTGTATATGAACATTTTGTATGCCATATCTCACTTCTGGATTCCAAAACCATATTTGTGTTCTCAACTTATGAATTTTCAATGTTCGAAACCTCAATGTAAGTTTTGGTAAAACTAAACGTTGATTTCGAAACCATAATCTGGTTTTCGTATTCATAAGCCATTGGTTCGAAACTACAATATTGTGACCAATGAGATAACACAGATTCGTAACTATGTTTGTTGGCTTACAGTGACTTGAGAATCGAGGCCTATGTGTCTTGACCATGTGAGTTCTAAAAGGTCGAAAAGACCCTGGGGTTTCCTAAAGGTTTATTTGAACCGGGAAATATATTCCTGTGCGTCGAGGCTAAAAAGGTGCGATGCTGAAACGGTTCTCGACCACATGGACTCTCAAGTACGACACCAAACATCTGTGGAGAATTTAATATGTGTTTCTTGTTTCGAAACCTTAACCAAGGTTTTGTTAAACATAATCTAGATTTCGAAACCAAGCTTTAGGTTTCGCTATATGGAAACTTGATTTGGGAACCTTAATACGGTTCTGGTCATATAATGAACTTTAGGTTCCGAAACCTTAATTTGGTTTTTGCCAAAACAGATGTACGTTTCGAAACCATAATATGGTTATCTCAGAATGCGTAACTTCGAAGTTCAAACTCTACGTTTTTGATTTGTGCTTCAATGAATTAATGAGTTTGATATTCTCAATTTAAAGTTTGAATTCGTTCATCTTCAATGTACAACTAAAGTGAGATTGAGTCATCATCAGAAATATGGTTAGTCGCTTCAGATAGGTAGACACATGATTTCTGATCAATATTGTACGTGATTAAAATCTTCGCATGATTTTAGTACTCGATCAAATATTTATTTGATTATTCATTTGATCAAATATTTATTTGTAATCGTCTGATTGGAGGTCGGGTAGCGATAGTCCTCGCGATGAGATGTGAGGCAACTCTTGCGTAAGACACTAAAGGACGTATGTTTGCGTAGGGGAGTACATGTACGTGGCCACCTTGCTGTGGTTGGAGGCGTAGGAATACTGAGGGGAAATCTTTGTGACTAATAGTCGTATTAGGGTCATATTGTCTGCACCAGCTAGTCCGAAGTTTGAGAGTAGGTGTGTTGGCGGCTCAATTCTTAAGAGTATTCAAAACTGGACTAGGTCCCGGGGTTTTTCTACGAGTTTGTAGTTTCCTGTTAACAAAATCTTGTGTGTACTTTACTTTACTTCCGCATTATATTTGAGTTATCATTTATAATTAAAGTATCGTACTTGGTTGGTTGACATAGTCTTTCGGATTCTTGTATTGACTCCCTCGTGTGAATCAATCAGATCTGAAGAAGATCTTGTTTTTGAGTTCTTGATTACAGGAACCGTTCAAGGTTTGACTTATAGGTGGACTAAAATAAAAGATTGGTGGTGTACCCGGTACCCTCGTCTTGTCAATTGGTATCAGAGCAGGCAAACACCTTAAGATCTAACAATCTGTGTTTGGATCGATCCAACCTATAAGAAAAACATGATAAAGAACACGGATTCATGTCTTGACAACTTGACACAAAATATTAATAATTCATGTTCTGGATCTGCACTTGTTGCAACCACTTCTTTACAAGAAGATCCTGATGTGTCACCTAATCGTGGTCATGTTATTTTTAGTAATAACCCCTACTACGGATCTGACATATTAGACTCAGACGCTGAAAGAGAAGATGATGTTCTATTAGCTAAACTATTAAATCCCTTAAACATGATCAAATCAGAAAACAAGAGGTTGAGATCTGAATTGATTCATACAAAGGAAAGCATTAGAGTTAAGGATCAACTTATTTAGGAATTCAACAGGGAAAATGAATCTCTAAAAGAATCTTCCGAGACATTGAAGATTTCTGTTGTAGAAAACTCAGATAATATCAGTCACTTGCAGTCCCTAATCAACGCATCACATGAATCTGATCAAATTGCTCGTGTCACTTGTGCCTTGTCTGTTAAAGAACTGTTTGATAACATTATGAACAAACAAGATCTTGATGAAACTATTGCAAAGGATTTTATAAGGATTCTAAATACTAAGTTTTGTATTTCCTCTAGAGAATCCAATGAACCTGGTACTGAAACAATGTCAACAAGTAAAAATCTCAGCAAAAGCAGTCACAAGAAAAACAAGGACAAAACTGATATTATTTCAGACAAAGCAAAGAAGTCTCAGATGGCATCCAAACAGGTTCAGGAAAAGGAAGAAAACTATTCCAACTCAGAGAGATCTAAAATCTGATCTACGTAGTTTAAAAAGGAATGTATTTCCTGGATCTCATAGTTGGCCAATCTTTATACAAACTCAATACGTCTCTCCTAATATAGGAATACAGTCTAAAAACTCTACAAGTCATCCCTGTTCATGTTGCATTCAATGCAATCCAAAGTTCTTTAGATCACACTCCTCTCATAATAGGATGGGATACATAAAGGTTGAGAAAAACAGCAGAAGGAATTCTCATAACAGGAATGTTGAAGAAAAGAAGGAAAGTTCTCCATCAGAAAAAGGTATCATCCTACACTCTGAAATTTCAGAAAATTCCTCAAAATCTAAACGAGAATTGTCTCGTAAAAGGTCAGTATAATTTTGCATCATAATAAGTGCATTGTTTGTAATAATAATAAAATGCATGTTTCTTTAAAAAAATAAATAAATAAAGGGGTACCTTGAGAATAATTTCCTAAGGAATTTTAAAATTTGAAACAATAAGATAATTCTTTTTAAACATTTATTACCATAATTGATTCTATGAATCAATCCATACTTGACAACTAAGGATTTCCTTGTTTCGGTTCAAGCTTATGTTGGAAATAAAACCATTAAGTAATAAACTTATTTTCGGAAACCCAAAGTTACTCAACTCTATTTAACCCTTAGGTACGCCGGTTTCGAAATCATCTTGCTCTCTCTCTACAAACCTTGTTCGAAACCTACCTGTGTGTTTCGACTATGGAGAAAATAGTTGAAGAACCCGAATGTCCATGTGATGTTGTTAAGATGATGATGGAAGATCAATACACCTCTCTTCCTCCTCAAGAAACCTTGAGTGATGAAAATCATCCTGCTCCTAACAACTGGGAATGCAATGATGATGATGATGATGGTGATGAAGTTCCAACTAGCAAAGCCCTAAATCTCATCCATCACTTTGCATGGGCCAAACATCAAGCTTTTGTGAATGTTTGTGTGACAGCCCGGTTTCAGCGGACCCGGATTAGGCCTTTTTGGACCTGATCCGACCCGCCTGGCAAGCCCGAAACACCGGACGGCCACTCGTGTGGGTCCAGAAAAGTTCTAAAACATTTTAAGAAAAATACAATTGTATATTCAAACTCAAATAAGTCTTAACAACGAAAACTAATAATACATTTGAAACTACATTACTATAAAAATAAATTACATAACCAGAAGTACAAATTATAAAACAAACCAACACTTCGATTAAATTCAAAACACGCAACGCCCAAATCCCCGTGATATACATTAATTACTTTTATCAGCTAATCTGGATGTGTCTCTGTGGAAGGGAGGAAAGAAAGGGGTGAGCAAACCAAGGCTCAGTAGGAAGTTTCCAAAAATATTAAGTGCACCAAAATAAATCATGCAACGGATAAAAATAATAAAACCATATATGCAAATCTGATTTATTTTGTAAAAGTACTTGCACCATTTTCAAAACTATGCATCAGATGTATATATTTGAAAACTATTAAGTTAAATATTTCTCAATAATTACTTACTCCATTTTATTCTCAAAATCAACCTTCCACAATCAAACCTCTTGAATAATCAACCATTCAAGCTTTATTTTTCTAGGTCTTAATCTACTTGTCAGGGTTATTCCGGATACCAACCACTGTTCCTCGAACAATCTTCCCAGGGTAGCCACCAATGGTGGGATGCCATAAAGGCCTGACGATTCAACAACAACACAAATCCCTTTCTTTTCTTTAATTTCCTTTTCTTTTTCTTTTATCCTCTTTTCTTTCTTTTCTTATTCAAAATATTTATCCTTTCACAAACACCTTAAACCTCTTATATAAAGTCAAAACCCAATAATAATGCATCCATAAAACTCGCAAAATCATGCACATATATAGTTAGATAGTTTAAGAAGAAAACCCCAAATCATATATCACTAGTACAAATGTAGCTTTTGGTCACGGTTAGCATTGTCACGGTTAAACTAGAAAACGTGTCTATATGTCAGTTTGTCTCGTACCAGTGTGAATCCGGGTCCACTGTCCCCTTCATTAGACACGATTTGTGCATCCCCAGTAAGTTGTTTCCCACTAATTTAGGTTAAGACCCCATGATCAAAGTCACTGCTCCACATCCTAGTTTACTCCGCCACATCTTCTTTCTTCTAAAGTAATTACTTGAAAACCAACTGCAAATGTTCCTTATCTCGTTTCTATCGATCTCTATCTATTGATTTTATGTGCTCTGGTTGAAAAAAAATTCTTCGAACTACCGAGCAGAACAAAAAGAAAAAACAATATACTCTTCTCGTTTCCCTTTCCTAACCTTCTTTACCTTCTACTCCGAGGAACTCTTTCTTTCTATCACAGTCAAAACTTCGCAGATCTAGCACACCAACTCTACTAACACCTATCTGTAGATTAGTACAAAGTTCTCCTCATAATTAATTTGATTTTGCTTTAGTTGAATTTGGTTGTTCGGATTTTAATCAATTTTTTTTATTTTTTGTTTTTTGAATTGTTCTTTGAATTCGCAGAAATGACATCGAGAGATTTTATTTTGAAACGTTAAAGAGTTGCAAATCAACTTGTCGGATTAACTGTGGTTACTTTTCAAATCGAGAGAAAATGCAGCTCTTCCGCGGTGAAACCATCCCTGTTAAGGTAATGATTTTTTTGGTATTTGGGTTTGATGGAGTATTGTTATGGTTTCTAATATGGTTATTGTTTTTTATTAGGGTTTCAGAAATCTAGAATTTGGGAATTATGTAGCAAGAGTTTATGTAGATAGGTTTCTTTGGGATCTTTACTTTTATGTTGCAGTTCTATAATCGTTCTTGTCAAGGTAGGTTCTTTACTCAGTACCAGGTTATGCAAATTTGATTCGATGCTGGAGTGAGTGGTATGATGTATATTAAGGTCCAAGTATCTTCTCACTAGGTTCCCAAATCTTCAATTTGAGAACAATGAAACTGGAGTGTGTTTTATAAGTCTGACAAATGCATATAGATCAGTATCATATCCTAACTTGTCTCATTCCCATTTGTCTATTTAATTGAGAGTGGTGATTTTTCTTATTTATTTTCTTGCATAAATTGGCAATATCTCAGAGATCCATTGTTCTTGTTCTGCTTATTTTAATTGGTGGTAATCTTCGTTTTTCTGATTCTATTTGTTTTTATATGCACGGTCGTAAGTTTGTCATTATTTTGGACGAGGATCTGGATCTAGAAAGAGTACTCTATCTCAGTGGTCAGAGGAGGATAAACAACTTTAATGATGTTCCGCTATATTCCTCATATTGTAGCAATACAAAGAATAATATGACTTTGAGCTTATCTTGTGGGGTAAAATTCAATGTAGTGACTGACCTTTTTTTTAGCATATTAGTTGTTCTATGTGTGCCTTGACGCCTTTAATTAGTAATAAATATAGTTTATACGACTGCGAGGTAGCAAATTTTCACTAATACATGTAAAAAAGTGATAGTTTATGCGACTGCGAGGTAGCAAATTTTTTCGACGTTTAGTTTCTCAGTTTTAATCGCATCTATTCTTCTTCTTTTCTGGATTTTCAATTGTTCTTATTTTTTCTTTCTATTTGAGTACGCTTTTGTTACCATTTTGCTATTCTAACATGGCTTCAGTTTGATATTAGTTTCGATCTGGTCCAGATAAGCGGTCTCTGGATTTGATGATCTGCTTTCAGTTAGCGTATGGTCATAATATATACAATTAAATTCATTCCCATAAACTGGTTATTATCATCAGCATGTTCCTTTTTTTTTTGGTCCTTTGAAATTATTGTATGTATCCAAGTCCCATTTTGACTTAAGCAGGTAAATTACTGAACTTGTTTTTATCATTACCGCCAGGCTTTTGGAATATGTAAAAGCGGATGTCTACCTCAAAGCTTTAAATTTCGTTGTCTTCGTTTTTATTCACTTGGTCTCGAGCTCAGTTACTGCCAATCAGTTTATAGTGCTGCCAATTGATTCAGGTATGAAAGCTATTGGATAATTACTTCTTTTAGGTGCTTTTCGTTAAAGTTGCAGGACCCCTAGTCGTTTATTTATGGGTTATTATTATGTGAATAAATAGTTTTTAAAAATAAATAAAAATTAAGTCTAGGTAATTCAATCTAAGAACATCTGTCTTGCTGGTACCCATCACTAAAAGTAACAACTTGAGCAGTTGTGCAACTTGGTCCATGTTCTTCTATCAATGCCTTAGGTTTAATGCTCTTTTTTTCCTTTCCTTTTTTCATTATGCATGATAAATCTGTGAGAACCTTGGACTTTGTAGATTAGTTATCTGCAATTTGAATAACACTTGTATAGGAAACCCATCTTCACGAATAGGTGTTTCATTTTTGTTTTTGAATTGATTGAGTGTCTTGTTTTATGACCCCCCTCCTGGAAAAAAGAGAAGCACTTCTAGCAAGGGTAGTGGCTCATCATACTAGTGCTACCTTCATAAGAGATTCCAGTATTAATTTGAAACTATGTTTGTAATGTATTTTACTTATGGCATCAGTCATCATATGTGAAATGGTGTTTTATTGTTTTGGTAATGATTTTGTCATATTTGTTTAAGGTTCGAGTTTCTCATTATTTCTTGTTGGCAGAGTACAATTGAACTTTCCAATCTGAACCTCTGCGAGAATCAGAACTTCAGTAAAACCTGAAAGATCTTCACTTAACAAATGTACTGTTTCGGTGTTGTTTTGTACAGAGGTCTGTTTTTCTATTCTTTATTTTTGATCAAATTTTATTGCGTTGTTTGTTACGATGTTAGGAATTGTGAATTATGTGACTTTTGGAATGAATATGAGGTTTCAAATTTTATTGCGTTCTTGCTGAAAGTACTGTCCGAAACTCATTATGCATCCCCACATTCTTAAATGATGTTTAGTGACAAGATCTGCTAGCAGCGACTTAGCAATTAGCATTCTCTCGTATTGAAAAGTACAATCATTGTACGACGAATTACTACGCACTTATGCAGTATTTGTATTGTAACTTGACTTTCGCATTTTGTTTTATTCGTCACTTTCTTTTGCAGCCAAGTGAAATCCTAGCAACAGAGTTTGATGGCGCTTTTGAAATCTGCACAGGCATCTTTAGTTGACAGTAAACAAGACCTGGAGTAGCAATAGAATCTCAAGTGTCCTTCTTCAACTTATTTTGGAGCTGCGCTTCTTACTTTTATCTTTAAATGCCAGCAGATATTTTGATATTATTGACTGATTATGTTGATATTCCTTGTTTTACGCTAACTGAGTGCATGTATCAAGATTATATTGATGTAAAATACGTCGATTTTTAGATAGTAATGCAATGTTTAGTAATTTCCTTTAGATTGTTTCCGACCGTTTCACTTATTTTCTCATGTTTACATGTCTGATGGTTTGGACAAGGTAAGCATAATGGGTTCATGGTCAATATAAGAATTGGTCACGGTATCATATTCAAATCTGTGACTAATGAGCGAATTGGTCACGGTGTTCACTGAAAATCCGCGACCAATGAAGGTGTTGTCACGGGGATTAGACCAAATAGCCACGGAAATTACCGTGACCAAATGGTACACTTTCCGCCTCGCTGCCTTTGGTCACGTTTTCTGAAATTTGAAACACCGTGACTGTAGACCTTTGGTCACGGTAAATTACCGTGGCGAAAAGCCATTTTTGTACTAGTGTATCTATGATATAATAAATTATTTACATAACCATTTTATTTTAAACTCAATATAGAACAATCAAATATTAAATCAAATCAATATTTATGAAAATAAAACTACAAAGAAAATAGCAAACATCAATATAATGCTAAAATAGGTTTTGATTTATAATAGTATAAACCCCTACCTCAAATAGCTCCAAAATCTTGATCCAAAAACTCAATAAATCAATTGTTTTAATCTATGTCTTCTTTTATTATTCAAACCAGGAGAAATGTTGAAAATGACAACTATACTTTTGTTCTTTTGTGGAAGAATTGAAATCAGAGAGATATGAAGAAGCGTTTAGGATTTACTTTTGTTGTTTTGTGAAAAGGGTTAAAGAAAGTGGAAATTTAGCATTTGACCCTCCCCTCACTCTCCCTTACTCTCTTAACCCTGGGCTTGAGAGGGATGAGGCCCATTTAATATTGAAGGTCAAGAGAGAAATATTTAGGGTCATTTGAATAAAGTATGAAAATTCTATCTTTTAGGGTATAATTGTCCATTAAACTTAAATATAATATATCTCATTAACCGTACGTTGGAATTTAACAAATTTTATATGTTCGCAAAGCTCTTTGAAAGACCTACGCAACAAGCATAAATACAAATATCAAATTTTCGTTTCCTAAAAAAAAAAATTGTTGGCTAAATGATTCCAAAAAATTAGATGTGCATATAGTCTGTACATCTACAAGTTGTAGCTTAGAATTCCAAAAACATAGATGTGCATATACTCTTCACATCCAATAAATGTGCATATAGTCTTTACATCTACAAGTTGTAGCTTAGAATTCCAAAAAAATAGATGTGCATATACTCTTTACATCTAATAGATGTGCATATAGTCTTTACATCTATAAGTTGTAGTAAGTTGTAGCTTAGAATTCCAAAAATTAGATGTGCATATACTCTTCACATCTATTAGTCGAAGCTTAGAATTCCAAGAAATTAGATGTGCATATACTATTCACATCGTGTTGAAGAATAAATACCATAAAAACTTTCATTGAGAAATGGATAGCAGAATTAGTGAAGACAATATGCACAATCCGATCAAGATTTCTAAAAGTTTTAGTTTCATGGCAAAATAGATATCTATTGTGAAAACAACAAACAAGATATCATTTTAAATTTTGATGTGAAGACAGTATGCACACAAAGACAATAACCATCACCGGTAGCGTGAAAAAAAAAATCTTCGAAACATATCGACAATGATACTCGTTGTGTAGATCTCGAGAGCTTTCGAAATATTTAAAAATTGTTAATTTTTGAATTATAGTACGTAAGATATTTATTTTGTTCCAAAATTAGAGTAGAAGTGATTTTAATATATAGGGTCATATCAATAATTTGTATAATTATTGTAAAAACCCTGGGGTTAAAAGAATAAAGACCAAAATTATTAGGGTCATATAAATAATTTTCTCTTAAAGAAAGGTAGAGAATCAGAGAGAGAAAGAGATGAAAGTGATGCCTTTATTTTTGTAAAGGGATTAAAGAAAATATTAGAAATCAGAGATATTAAAATAAATGAGTTTCCTTTCTAGAAAATATTCTTTTATTATTTTGCAATAACACCAAAATAAATGAGGAAAGAAGAATAAACTTTAGTCAAACCATTAATTATTTTAATCATAAATATGGTAACATATTAATATAATATTTATTTACTTTTGGATGGTTTTGAAAAAACTTTATAAATAATATATTATAAATGCATATTAAATTACCTTAATATAAACCAGGAAAGAGTAATAAATTTTAGTCAATAATTTTATTTCCTCACATGTTTATTTTAGTAAACTCAAAGACACCTAATATTGTTAAGGGATAATTTTAAAGACATTTTTATATTCCCAACCACCACAGAGATCGATAAGAGTAGTTATTTAAGTTTAGTTATTTACACCCAGATTTAATAATATGCACGCAACTCTAGATGAGTTGGGTTTTAAGCCCAAAAATCATGATTCGAAAATACAGGGTCTCACACTATTAACCCCTTAAAAAGAACTTCGTCCCGAAGTTCAAAACCAAAAATACGGGGTCTCACAGTTTGTGAACAAAAGAAGCTAAGGGATCAACTACACAAGGCATGTGATGATTTTGAAGTTCTTATGGAATTATTCAAAGAGGTTCTCAAGAAAAATACAACCAAGTTCTCAATAGAATAATGTTTAGGGTTTCGGATTTCTATAGAGTCTCCCTATGTTTCGAAACTATTATGAAATAAAATAAAAAGGTTATTAGTAGATTGTTATTCCTTTGTTATCTGTTTTGAAAAATTAAATAAAAGTTATTATTTATTTGCGTCTGATTCGAATCTGTTCAAAAAATTAAAAATTTATATATCGTATTTGTTTACACAGTTTCGAATCATTTCTCTGAAAAATATAAAAATTAGAAAATCAGAAAACCTAAATAGTGTGCAAGTTTGAATGCAACATTGAGTTAATATTTCCGAATCTATTATGGATGTATGTTGCAGGTTATCAAGATAATTGTTTTATCTCCTATGGAGCTAATCTTTATTGTTTAATATCTTGATATCATTGGCCTCCTTACATTTGTGGCTATTATGTTTGTACTAATAACTTTGTTGCAGGTATAAGTATAAATCGATTTTATGCTAGTCACAATACTATTGGATATCCTTGTGTCTTACGACTAGGAGTTATAGTATACGCATAAATCGGTGGTTTTGGTATAATAAAGTATGACAACGGACGTGTTAGAAAAACCAAAACCAGATCTAGACTATTCCGTTGTTCTCATGTCCGAGGGAATGACAACCAACGGGGGAGAGTTCTTTTGTGAACTTGTGCTTAATAGAATATATCTTTAGGGGAGCGTGGTTGTGGAATATACAGGGAATATAATTTATATCTGCTTATATCTTTTTTATTTCCTGACAGGTTGCTTGAGCTTATCTGAAAAGACGAGGGTACCGAGTACACCACCAGTCTTTTATTTTAGTCCACCTATAAGTCAAACCTTGACCGGTTCCTGAAATCAAGAACTCAGGAACAAGACTTCTTTCAGATCTGATTGATTCACGCAAGGGAGACAATACAAGAATCCGAAAGACTATGTCAACCAACCAAGTACGATACTTTAATTATATAAGATGACTCAAATATAATGCGGAAGTAAAGTAAAGTACACACAAGATTTTGTTAAAGAGGAAACTACAAACTCGTAGAAAAACCCCGGGACCTAGTCCAGTTTTGAATACTCTTAAGAATTAAGCCGCCAACACACCTACTCTCAGACTTCGGAATAGCTGGTGCAGACAATATGACTCTAATACTCTCTCCGTTCCAATTTACTTGAGGGTTTTGGTTTTTATACACTTGCTACAATTGGTATTTTTTCACAAATTTTTTAGTAAAATCAATGCATTTGAGTTTGGAAATGTAACGTAGAAGATATAATGCTTGGGTGTTGTTAAAAAAATTGTGAAAAAATACCAATTTTAGCAAGTGTATCAAAACCAAAACCCTCAAGTAAATTGGAACGGAGGGAGTACGACTATTAGTCACAAAGATTTCCCATCAGTATTCCTGCGCCTCCAACCACAGCAAGGTGGTCACGCACATGTACTCCCCTACGTAAACAGACGCCCGTTACTGTCTTACGCAAGAGTTGCCTCACAGCCCGTCGCGAGGACTATCGCTACCCGACCTCCAATTGGACGATTACAACCTTATGGACAACAACCAAATAGTGGCAGGTCAAATCGCTAGATGATATCCTTGGTAACTAACATATATTTCACCGAAGTCTTTTCACACCAAGAGCGAGGTTATTAAGTTTACTTAGGCAATAAACACCTCGAGATATCGATCAAGGTTTCAAAACCTAAACTCCCGAAAGAGCAACCTTGTCGTCCCAGTTGGAATCAAGCAGATAGCTGTAGCAAGTACGATATGATATGACCGTGAAGAACGATGTACCTGCAAAGAACAAATCCAATAATAGCGATCTTGATTCCACTCAATATCTATAGTTTAGGCACACAAACCGAAAGCGGCTTGCTGACAAATCCAGGTTAATAGATAAAGAGTATGTTCTAATTACAACGATCTTGAGTGGCCTTATATCATAAGAGAAGGACCTTAGAATAAACAAGATCGTTAGGTTTGATAGACGTGATAGAACATAACACAAGTGCTACAAAGAAGACTAGTAAACATAAACTAGTTTCCCGTAAGAGGTACTTCTAGGCTTCTCGATCCCAAGAGAAGACTTTTACGCAATTCTAGACCGAGAGCCAAAGCTCAAAGGTAACTGAAAAGAAAAGCGTCAACACAAGCTTACAATTCCGAATAAGAGCTTGGCCAAGGGGCTAAAGCTTTTTAGGAGGGATACCACTCCTATTTATATTGACTAAGGCTTTAG
>JAJJMA010100631.1:0-12903 GCA_023529015.1 Papaver nudicaule
TTCCATGCATTTCCCAGCCCAACTCCGTCTTCATCGAGCAGCTTGTATGCCCCTTTCCCTGCTACTTGCTGTACTTTGAAGGGTCCCTCCCATATTGGTTCTAATTTTCCTGCATTCCCTTTTTGGTAGGGTGGGGTTTCTCGCAGTACCAACTCGCCTGGCTGGGATTCCCTTTCGATGGCCTTTTTGTTGTATCCTCGAGCTAATCCTTGCTGGTAGTTAATGGTGTGTTGTAAATCGTCTTCTTTAGCCTCTTCGAGATCATCTAGTTTTGTATATATTAAATCGGCTGTGAGGTTTTGCTCCCATGACTTATATTTATCCGTTGGTATCATGATTTCGGTGGGAAGTACTGCCTCTGTTCCGAATGTAAGATGGAATGAAGTCATCCATGTTGCTTTTCTTCGGGATGTCCGAAATGCCCATAGTACATTGTGTAGGTGTTCGCACCATTGCTTTTTGTGAGGTAAGACCCTTTTCTTCACATTATCCCCAATTGTTTTGTTGATTGCCTCTGCTTGGCCATTGCTTTGTGGGTATATAGGTGTCGAAGCCACTAACCTGATGTTGTATTGATTTAGCAGTTCTCTAACACCAGCACTTAAAAATTCTTTGGCGTTATCCGATACTATCTCCGCAGGTACTCGGAATCGACAAAATATATATTCCCAAAAGAAGGTGAAGACATCTCAACCCGTTTGATTTTTTAGTGCTTTACATCCACTTCGAGAAGTAATCAATTGCCACGATAATATACCTGCGTTGTCCTGTTCCTGGAATGAAAGGTCCCACAATATCGACCCCCCACTTGGCGAAAACGGCCATGGGCTTAATACTGAATTTAGATTTGTTGCTGGTGCATATATCCTTTTGGCGAATCTTTGGCAAGCGTCACATCTTCGAGATATGTCCTTTGCATCAGCGTGCTTGTAGGGCCAATAATACCCCTGAGCTTTGGTTCTCTGAGCTAGGGCTCTTGCTCCACTATGAATTCCTGTTTCACCGCTGTGTAGTTATGTCATTAGCGCAACACCATCTATCCGATGGACACATCTTAGTAGTGGACCCAAGAATGACTGTCGATACAGGACTCCATCGAGGATTCTGTAGTTTGCTGATCTGCCGATTATTTTATGAGCTTCCAGTGGGTTATTTGGTAATTCATTAATTTGCAAATACTTTCTTATTGGTACTCTCCAATCTTCGACTTCGTCTTGAATTGCCATTGCGAGCTCCTCATTTGCGTCCTCGATAGATGATTTTTGTACTCTTCCAATCTCGATGGAGACGATGCTTGGGTCTGTCATTTTTGAGGCAATAAATGCCAGAGCGTCTGCATGTCTGTTATCCTTTCTGCATATGTGTCGTATTTTTAGATTTGAAATTTTTTCCATTAGTCTCCTTGCCATTTTCATTTGACTGGTAGCTCCCATCGAGTTGTCTGACTACGAGCTGAGAATCTGTGGTTATCCTTGCCTCTTGGATTTCCATTTCTATCATAAGTTTTAATGTGAGAATCATTGCTTTATACTCTGTCTCATTATTCGTGGCTTCGAATTCTAGTCGAATTGAATATACTGTTCGCTTCCCTTCTGGCGAAGTGAAGACTATTCTAACACCTCGACCATCTCCGTTTATTGATCCATCGATAAATATTTCCCAATGCCGAGGATGACATTGTTGTAGAAGGTCTAGTGGCCCGTCCTCTTCTTCGATGCCTAGCATTGGTTCTCCTTTGTCGTCCTCTTCGACAGGAAATTCGGCTAGAAAGTCGTCTATAACTTGTAATTTTTGCGCGGTATGAATTTCTTAAACCACATCGCATTGGCCTATTTGAGCGTCCACTTTGCAATTCTTCCAGCTGCCTGAATGTTTTTAAGAACTGATCCGATGGGTGTTTTAGTTAGTACGATGATTCGATGAGCCTAGAAGTATGTTCGAAGTTTTTGAGTTGCCACCACCAATGCTATGAGTTGTTCTAACTTGGTGTAGTTTTTTTTCTGCTGGAAAGAGTGTCTTACTGATGTAATATACCGGTTTTTCTTCTTCTCTGGTGGTCACGAGTACTATACTAATAGCGTCAGAATTGGCTGCTATGTAAATCCTTAAATCCTCGTCCTTCTCTGGTCGCTGTAAGGCTGGTAAACTTGCTAAGTAATTCTTGATTCCATGAAATGTGGCTTCCCTCTCATCTGTCCATACGAAATTTTCCCCCTTTTTCAGAATGCTGAAGAAAATTTTACATCGATCCGAGGATCGAGCGATAAATCTGTTCAGGGCTGATATCCTCCCATTTAGTGCTTGTACATGTTTTACCATTGTTGGCGATGTCATATCTCGGATTTCCTGTACCTTCAACGGGTCCGCTTCAATGCCAGTTTTCGTAACGACGTAACCTAAGAACTTTCCTGAGGTAACTCCGAATATGCACTTTGCAGTATTGATTTTCATGTTGATTTGACGCATCTTCTTGAGTATCTCTCGCAAATCTCCCACATGAGTTGTTGCTTTCTTACTTTTCACTAGCATATCATCCAGGTAAGCTTCTACAGTTTTCTTCAACCAAGGACGAAAGATATTCTCCATAACTTTTTGGTACGTGGCACCAGCCACTAGTGGAAATAGCATGTTTTAACACGGCTGGGGTGTGTAGTTAAACACGGTTTTGCTACACACACCATCCGTGTTAAAAAGGGTGGCAGTTTAGGCGTGTTACTTTGTAAAACACACCTAGGAGGGGTAGCAGTTCTGCTACACACATGGGAGTGTAGTTATACTACTACGGTTTGTATCCGTAGTAGTCCAGGTTTCTAAAATTTAAAAAAAATGATTCAGATTCAACTATAGTCATCAATCAATCTGGATTCAGATATAGTTGAATCCCTGCAGTCAGATAAGTTAACTGACTGAAATAAATCTGATTAACACAAAGATTAAAATATATAAACTGAATAAACTTTGTATTGAAAACTCTTAAATTTACAATGTTATATCTCAAGTTGGAAAATCTAAAGAAATATACAAGGCACAAAGACAACTAATTCAACACTAGTTTACACTTGAGCTAAAAAGCAACCAAAAACTCTGAGCAAAAACCGATTTCTTCTCACCACGACTCTACACTCAAAGTTTTAATTGCTCCTGACAGCAGGCACTTAGATGAGATACACTGCAAAGAAAACCCAGTAGAGAAAAACGTCAAGATATAAGATATTAAGTTGACATCCAAGTCAAAAGTACGAGGAAAAACAACGACAAGAAAAGAAAAAGAAATCAATCAAACTACTAAAGATAAGAACATAAACATCCCCTCAAGGCAATATTAATTACCTGGCTCTTAGTTGCTACCACCTCCATAAGCATGCAGACTTTCCAGACTAGTAAATCGAGTGACAGTGTAGCTCTTTATTTATCCATCTCACTGCAAACAACATCACAAGGCACTAGTTAGCCTACAAAATGATGTAGATAGACGACAAGATCAACTGTAATTGGATTGAAGTATGAGAGGCAAAACAAGCTCACACAAAAAAAATATGAGTTCAAGTTGCACCATTACATGAAAGCAAAGTCTATATGCAGCCCTATAAACTGATCTCATACACGTATTAGACTATCCAGTTCACTGACCTGATCATTAATCATATCTACCAATAGTAGATAACTAGAAAGATTTGTCAAACATTTTATAAAAGATGAACTGCAAACAATTCTAAACTTTACTAAAACCAAAAGGTTAAACACATCAAAAAGCAAAAATAACACTCTGAAATCTGACTAAAACCTTAAGAAAAAATGCTTATGTACACTAACTTCCATCCCCATCTACATTCAGGCCAATGAACACGCAACCAACTTATAGTTCAAGTATAGCATATTAGTTGGATTCAAATTTATGAATGTAAATGAATAATGCTTAAAACTATTTTTAAGACAGGTCTCACAACCATAAGAAATGTAGGATCCTGTAGAAGTAATAAGATAAAGCATACTTGCATCAAGCCACTTTTGGTCTTAGTTGAGCTTGAGGCTTGAGTTTCATGTTTAAGTCAGGGGGTTAACCTGCATTCACAAATCAAAAAAAATATTGTTAGCGAGTATGATTGGTATACAATGCAAGATATTGTGCTTACCCGACCCAGTATTAAGCTCATATAAAAAATGATTTCAGTATTTAATCTAATCTAAGCATGTCGGTCGATACAAGAGCAATGGAAGAGCCACATGTGTACTTCTAGCTAACTAGCTGGTAGAGCTCATTAGGGTGTCTTAGCTCCATTTGCGGAACCAAGTGTACCTACAGATGGGAATTGCAAGAAATAAGAAACAATAAGAAAGTTCCAAGGACGGTTTGGTTATCATATGATACCACAGATCACCATGAACTATCAAGAACCAATTTGAACATAGGAAGATGTTAAATGCATACCTTTCAGGGGAGTTCATTATCTCATAATAGAAGACTGAGAAGTTCAATGCTAACCCCAAGCGAATAGGATGGGTGGGAAATAGATCAGCCTCGGCAGCAGTGGAAGCCAGCTGAATCAGACATTGCATAACCATGTACACAGGGTAAGTGATAAAACTGCACTAGAGGTACATTTATAACCATAAGCTGGTTCGGGTAATCAATAAGTCATAAAACTAGCATAAAGGCTGACAAAAAATGCACATCAAAAGTAGTCTTGGTTAAACTAGCCGACTACAGGACACTCAATCACACAAGAATCACCCACATAGTGCTTAGCACAAGCTGCCATAATGTTCTTGTATAGCATAAGAAAAGGTCCATTGAGATTGTGTTTCAAAAGGAAAAGTAGAAGAATCAGATATCAACCAAGGATCCTAATCTCACTTGAATAGTGGCAGCAATACATTGCAAACATACAAATAATGGTTACGAGGGGGTAGCTATATCTAGTTAGTTGCTACTGAGAAATTACTGATTAAGAACTAAATTAAATTTAGCCAAATGGTCATGGTTCTTACTTGAACACAAATGATGGCAGTAGAAATTGCTTTTAAGCAATGCTATACCTGACCAAATCAAACTTCCAGAAATGCTTGTAGCTATTAACAAACAATAACCAAAAAATAAATTAAAACCCCAGAAAATCAGATAAATATTCATCAGAAAAATAAATACTGATCCCTAACCAAATCAACCGTACCTTCTTTGTACCTGATGAACAAACAAAATCAAATTGTTAAAACCCTAAGAACAAACAAATGGAACAAAAAAAAAATCAAATTATAAACCCTAACTGTGTTGTACCTCATTTAGAAGACCCTTGCAGATGAATCTCAACCATCAAAACAAGAAAACAAGAAAAGATCTCATAACAACCAAGGATGCTAAAGCAAATCGATTAAAACCCACGCAGCCCCAAATCCATTTGAAACAACACCATCAACCATCCAATTTCTTGAATCGCCAGTTTGAACAACAAAAACCTCACCCTAAGAAACAAGAAATAGGACGATCCACAAAAATCACTCCCTAAGGAGGAGATTTGGACTTTTGGAGTCAGTTGAATTAGTTTTTCTCTCTGGTTTTCTCCGCTCACTTTCTTTCTCTTCTTTTTCTCGAGTCGGTTTTGAGTTTTGGAAGATAAGGGTTTGTCGAGTCTGATGTTAGGGTTGGACTAGATAAGATCTTGGTAGCTCTAACACGGATGACAACGGTGGTAGGGTGCGTAGCAGAATTGATGGCAAACATGTAAATAATATGAGTTTAATCTGCTACGGCATTTCTTATACTGCTACACACACTGGCAGTAATATGAGTTGCTACTATGGGCGTGTGTAGCTGTTTAGTGTAGCTGAATAGCTGATTTCCACTAGTGAGCGTTCTTTAAACCGAACGACATTCGAGTGTAGAAGAATAACCCGTTGGTTGTTATGAAAGCTGTGTGTTTTTGGTCTTCCTCTGCTAAAGGGATTTGATTGTATCCAGAGTAGTCGTCCATGAAACTTAGTAATTTGTGGCCCGTTGTAGCATCCACCATCTGATCTATGCTTGGGAGTGGGTGTGGGTCCTTAGGACATGCTTTATTCAAATTGTTGAAATCGATGCAAATCGTACTCCTTTGTTTTTCTTCGGAACTATGACCATATTCGAGATCCAATCCGTATATTGGATTTTCTTGATAATTCTTGTTGCAATCATCATATTTAGTTCGGATTCCACTGCCTCCTGATATACATCCGCGAGCTTCCTTGGTCTTTGCTTGAATGGTCGTACCGAGGGGTTGATGTCCAAATGATGACGTCTCGCTCATCTCTTTAAGATTGGGTCGATTCCTGGCATCTCGCTCATCCTCCAAGCAAATACGTCTGCATATTCTTTTAACAAGTTTTCTAACTCCGCTCGTTGTGCTTCTCCCATTAGCGTTCCAATTTTCACGATCTTTGGTTCCTCGATGGTTCCAATGTTTACGTCTGTTGTAGGCTCCGTTGGCGTGAAATTCGGTGTTTTTTCGTTCATTGGGCTGGGGTCCTTCGGAGCTTCTTTTGCGATTGCCTCGCTATTTCCCTCGATGACTTGATTAATTTCCTTTTTGATTACCTCAACCTTCAGCTGTCTTCGAAGTTCCTTTCGGTTACGTCTCGCATACCTTCGCTGCTCGATGTCCTTCTAATGACAGATTTGTGACTCCATGGTATCGCCCTTGATTTCGCCTATGCCCAAAGGAGTTGGGAACCTGAGTTTATGATGTAATGTCAAAGCCACCCCCAAGAGTAATCATGTAACTATGGTCGTCCCAATATAGCATTATATGGTGACTCTATATCCTGAAACACAGAACGTGGTTAGCAATGTCATTGATCCTACGTATATTGGTAAAGATACGTCTCCTTTTGGATTCGATGCTCTGCCATTGAATCCATAGATTGTGTAATCAGATGGTACAAGTGGGGTGTCTTTGAAGAATTGTCTGTAAGCTACTCCAAAGAGAACATCAACAGAGCTTCCTGGATCAATCAATATTTTTGATAATGATTCTCCGTTTACGATCATAGTACTTACCACCAAAGGACTGTTGCTCGATCCATCTTTGGGAATGTCTTCCACTGAGAAGAATACCGGTTCTAACTGCCAGGGCTCGAATTTCCTTGCTTCTTCAACTATCATTATCTCTTTTCCCTCGCTATCTCTTTTGTGTATTCTCCCTGATATGCTGCTTCGCGAGCTGATGCTTTTTCTCGAGTGTACTATTGAGTTGCAATAAACAGGGTGCATTGTAACTCCATTTTTTAATTTCATCTCGATTGGTTCCCTCGATGCCCTGTATTTGTAAAAGTGACCCTGCAAAATATAGCCGACAAGTGAGGTCCACATTTATTATTCGTGCTCTAAAGGTATGGCGTGCATACTACTGGCTGCAACTAACTCTGACATGTGAAGTTTTCTGTTGAGTTTTGTAACCACTTTTCTTAGTAACCCTAATTCTCATAGATCTGCCTTAAAAAAAAATGGAGGTTCCAGGAAGTCAGTTTTCTTAACTTTCCCGAAATGGATACGATGCATCTATGGGTAACAAAATTACTTTCCTCATATACTTTTGCTAGTAAAAACCCTAAAATGACCTTGAGCGAATTTTGATAGTATGAATCATATATAGGATTATAAGGGTATTCGTTGGAAATTATAATGATAGCGGATTCAGAATCTAAATTTTACTGTTTCTTTCAAAATTTTTGAGAAAACACTCTTTCCTTCCTTTTTTCGTGAAAACCTTTTTGATAAATCCTTTTGATCTTGATTAGATATTTGCATTTCAAAGCTTGATTTCCTTGAATAACATTGATCTATCATTATGATGATTTACTCAAAATTCTTAAGTATGCTAAAGCTCAAAATCTTTAGATACTCAAGAAAGTGGAGCTTGAAAATTTGAAATATAAAGGAAAAACTTTGAAAACCCTAAGAAATTTTTTTTTGAAAAATTTTAAAACCCTCAAAGCACAGGCAAACCTAAGTTGTTTTAATCAATTCCTGTTTTCTAGCGCCAAACTGTGTTGGTAGAAAATCTGCATAGAGACTTTATACCAAACAGGCATCAGAAAATTCCATCTAACTATCAATTTTAATAGTAATCTAGTGAAGAACAGGACATCGAGACATGCTACGAAGATTTCGGGATAGACTAAACATAAAATCGTGAAGTAAAATCAAAGCATTCATTAATGTAAAGTATTTCTCTGACTAATTCTACATGGATTATGTGCTTAAAGACTTGAGGAGAATAACACTAATCGAGACTCTCTCAAATGTTCCAAGACTTAACAAAAAAATCCAACCCTTACAAATGAGTTTGAGCTCGCCTTTTATAGACCGAGCTACAAGTGGATGACAGCTAATAAGACGAAATACACAATCGTGGGTGTCAGGAGTTGTCGAGTAAATCGGTGGCTTTCCTAGATGTCTTCGAGATTTTGGCTACCTCGATTCCTTTTACTTCGGAAGCATCTACCAAGGTCATTCCGAGCTTAACTTCTTCGAAGTCTTCCAGGCTGTTTTACACTAACACTTTTCCTGGCGCTTTGACGGAGACAACTCATTGCCGTACGAGATCTCCTCGGGTTCTATTCCATGCTTCGTGATTCTTCATTATCGTTCGCCTTCTGTCCTAGGATCTCGACACGTGTCCTGATAGTTTTATAACCCTATAAATACCCTTTCCAGTGACCCTCCAACTGAAAGGTCTTTGGTGAAATGGTTGTTCTGAATAAGTGTTTTTGGAGAAAACATCTGGGTGGTAAGGTGATCGAAACTCCATAGATGAGAACTTCCAGAATTTTGACAATTATGCATGTTCCGTGATAACTGAGCATGTACTCTCTGCGTAAAGAATTTACAATGTTGGTGCAACACTTGATTCCAAGTGGTTTGTCTGTTTAGAGTCATGTGAATCAAAACATACCCAATGACTGAAGTTAGTGAGCTATGCATCCCCTTAGAGTGGCACCACTCAATTGGAACTGCCCATCGAGGATGAGGATGCCGGCAGTTACAAAAAGATACACTCATTATTCCAGTGAGGGATGAGATTCCCCCATATCTCGCTTTTCTATTAGTTCTTCAGTGAGTGTATCTACTACTGATTCCTGTTCAACTGAAAATTGTCATCCCAAAGTATAATTTTCGTTGGAGCTGATCTTGGTATTGTCCTAAAGGGGTTTGGAAATTCATCACAAATTTCCATGATTGTGCGAGTTTGTTGATCATTAGTAAACATGATATTATTGGCATCAGAAGATGATGAGCCCAACTATAATTTCTTATGTATATCTCTTGTAGTAGACGCTTCATATTTTGATGCATTGGCTCGTTCTTTCAGGTTTTCCAGTATCTGCATTTGAGAGATCTCGATATTGTTCCTTAACTTCTTTGGTGGTGGTGTTGTACCAAATTCTGGTGTTGATAAGCTCTCCAAATGCTTAGGTGTTAGAGCATGGCTCGGTCAACCTCACTAAGTGTTGGTATGTCAAGCTTAGTTGTCAACTTTAATGATCAAAACTCGACCGCTAAACAACACACAATTAGGTGAAGTCATGAGAGAGTTAGCTTTAGGTTGTGGAAGATTTTGGTAGGATTTAAAATCACTACTTGAAGAGTTGAAGAAAGACTGAAGATCAAATGAAGACATCCGGCTTCATCATTCAAGAGGTTAGTGAATCTAAATAACGCGATTCCATTATCTTTTACACTTGTGTTACAAAAGACATAAACATAACTCTCATCTTGATATTTACGTTATGACTTGATCACTTGTGATCAGCGTGCCTTAAGATAACTCCACATTATCGCTTGCGGTATTTGTGTTGTAGTTATGACGTTCCATATTGCTTAGAGCTTTCTTTTCTTCTCTGTCTCTAAGTTAATATAAAGGTTTTTCCTAAAACCTTTCGAGTTGGATATATCAATGTGATGTTATCTTGGTAGTACTACGAGATTTAATCCATCACAGTATTGTGTCTCTTCTTACCTAGTCTGGCTCTGTCGGATTGATTGCATATACTTGTATGAGCTAATGTAAGAGAGATCGTGACTCACACTTATGTTGTGTAGACTCGAAATATTGTTGTTCTGAGATTCGAATACTACGTCATGGTTTGGCTCTGAATACTGACGTTCTGAATCATTCATTTGATTATGTATATGAACATCTCGTATGCCATATCTCACTTCTGGATTCCGAAACCATATTTGTGTAATCTCAAATTATGAATTTTCAATGTTCGAAACCTCAATGTAGGTTTTGGTAAAAATAAACGTTGATTTCGAAACCATAATCTGGTTTTCGTATTTATAAGGTATTGGTCCGAAACTAAATATTGTGACCAATGAGATAACACAGATTCGTAACTAAATATCGAGGCCAATGTGTCTTGACCATGTGAGAATTGTCTCGTAAAAACTCAGTATAATTTTTCGTCATATTAAGTGCATTGTTTGTAATAATAGTAAAATGCACGTTTCTTTAATAATAAAAAAAGGGGGATTTATTTATAGATATATACATAATATTTTTTTTGAGAAAATAAAGCATTCTTGGCATCATAAAATATTATAAAGAAGTACCTTGAGATTAATTTCCTAAGGAATTTTAAAATTCGAAACAATAAGATAATTCCTTACTTTTGAACGTTTATTACCGAAATTGATTCTATGAATCAATCCACACTTGACAACTAAGGATTTCCTTGTTTTGGTTCAAGCTTATGTTGGAAATAAAACCGTTAAGGAATAAACTTATTTTCGGAAACCCAGAGTTATACAGCTCTATTTAACCCTTGGGTACGCCGGTTTCGAAATCATTTTGCTCTCTCTCTACAAACCTTGTTCGAAACCTACCTGTGTGTTTCGATTATGGAGATAATAGTTGAAGACCCCGAATGTCCATGTGATGTTGTTAAGATGATGATGGAAGTCAATACACCTTTCCTCCTCCTCCTCAAGAAACCTTGAGTGATGAAAATCATCCTGCTCCTAACAACTGGGAATGCAATGATGATGATGATGGTGATGAAGTTCCAACTAGCAAAGTCCTAAATCTCATCCATCACTTTGCATGGGCCAAACAACAAGCTTTTGTGAATTTTTGTGAAGAAAAGAAGTTAAGGGATCAACTACACAAGGCATGTGATGATTTTGAGGTTCTTAGGCCACTTCCTATGGGACACAAATAGCACACAATATGAGTGTTTTGTGCGACTACGGACCCAGCAAACAACCCAAACGACGTTGCAAAGTTGCAACGCCATATGGAAATAGTATCGTCGATGGAAATTCCATCGACAGATACAAAAAGTGTCGAGGTCGATGGAAATTCCATCGACGATACTATTTCCGTCGATAGAGATGTACGGCTCAGATTTGTTAAAGCCTATATATACCCTCATTTGTAAGCTTATCAACACACACCTTCGCAACATTTGTAGTAGTTTTCTCAGATCTACCACAATTGCGCACTCCGCTATCTATTTATTTGTGTTGGACACACCCTCCGCTGTGCACACCTTCTATATGGAACGCGGCAAAGAAAAAAACAAGGGGAAATAAGCTGCTACTCAATCTACTCAATATGATCCTGAAGTGTACGATGAGGATAGTCAATAAATGGGAGAAGGAAAGACTGGGAGAGGAAGCCGCGGGCAATCTTTCACTGCAAGTGAGGACATGATCATATGTTCTAACTATGTCTGATTTACTGAAAATCCGATTACCGGTGTTCATCAAGATAAGGCAACATTGTGGGGAAGCATCTTTGACCAGTTCGAGCAGGAGACAATGAATGTCACTTGCCGTACGGAAGTTTCTTTGTGCAACCACTTCGTGACCATCAATGCACAGGTGCAACTGTTTTTTGCCACCATTGTGCAAGCTGAACGTCGAAGACAAAGTGGGGAGGGTGACACGAACATCGAACGGAGGTGTTGCGAGGCATGGAAGAGAGAACACGGGAAATCATTTGCCTACGAGGAGTGTTACCATATTTTGAAAGTGTTGCCTAAGTATGACCCAAAGATGCTTCTCCAGCTGAAGTCGGTTCCTAAAGCTTCACCGTACAATCAAGGTTCGCCTAACTCCCAGGGGTCTCCATCTTCGCCCTTTGCGTCCCAATTTTCCTCACAAATGGGGTCAGAAGGTGCAGGAGGCAGTGGAGGTAGTCAAGGTGCAGGAGGCAGTGGAGGTAGTGGAGGAAGTGGAGGTAGTGGAGGAGGTATGACAACTGAGGAGGCGTCTGCAAATGAACTTAAGTTCCAGATGTTGTGTGGTAGGAACCAGGCCAAGAAGCTACGAGAAGCAAAGGCTGATGCTTCTGTTGAGGGGAAAGGCTTCAACATGGATGCCTATACTGCCCACCTCAAGGAAACTTCCAAGGAACGATCGGCTGAACGCAGGGTTCTGAACGGTGAACTTAAAAAAAGTCGCCTCTCCCAGGAGAAGTATGTGCATAACCATGATAAGCATAAAATCATGAATGCCAATACCTGTAACATGAATGAGGAACAACTGTACATCTGGAAGATGGACTTCGACCGGATCAAACGGCAGATGGAGGCAGAACGGCTTGCCGCTCTTGAGTCTGACGTTCAAGGAGCACCTGCTATCCCATCCATTAATGCCGATAATGCATCTGACGTTGAAGCGGAGGAGGTCAGTCCTTGGGCGGACGAGTAGCATCTCCGTCAATTCCAGGGAAACCCCTCTTCGTATTCACTTTCTATATCTCTCGAATATCTGTCTAGTTGGGCTTGCGCAAATACTCTGAACCGAAATGATCAATCATAATTTCGCAAAACAATGAGAGATAATTGAAAGCAGTTGTTTTGCCCATTCGGATGTACTCATCAAGGGAATCTGCCGGACAACCGTAACCAAGAATCCTCAAG
>JAJJMA010100635.1:0-11331 GCA_023529015.1 Papaver nudicaule
GAGAGAGAGAGAGAGAGAGAGAGAGAGAGAGTAGGTGAATCGCTACCTCTGTGACTCGGATCGGATCTGCATCTTACCCCATTCACACCGAGCATGACATCTCCAGGGTCCATTTCACGCTTGGTAACAAAGCGATATGCCCATGACTCTCCTTTGATAGTGGAAGGAAGAACATCATATTGTTTCAAGAAATTCTCAACAGTGTAAGAAGAAGGCTCAAACAAGCCAGGTACAAAGCAGTCAGGGTAATTTGAATCGTTGTTTCGGCGAAGCTTCCATTCCATTAGTATTCGAATAACATTGTCGGTGAGATGGAAAGGGGTTTTCTCAATTCGCATAAGAAGATCCAAAATAAACGGATCGGCGGGGTCGTAAAGAGGAAGTTGCAGCCCAGCTTTGAGTGTGCCATAGGCAACCACCGCTCTTTCGTTATGTTGATCATCTCGGCGAAGATCCTCTAGAGTCGTAGGAGTCGCCGGGGAGGTCAAACCATCAAACTTGATCAACTTCAAATGATGAATGTTAATCTTGTCATAGGCATAGTACTCATCCCAACTATGCCAGGAGGGTCGTTTGGGGGCCTTGGAAGCAACATAAGCTTTCGGCGAACCAGAACTTTTCGTAGGAGAGCCAGCATCTTGGGTAGCAGATCTAGTTTGACGAGATGATTTTGGAACAATTGAAGCCATTGATCAAGGCGGTTACAGGCGAGATAACGGCGCCTGAATAACAAGAACGACCGGAAAAGATGAACGGTTGGGGACGAAAAATTGACGAAAAGAAGATCGTAATCCAGGGAAAAGATGTAGAAGTCTGTTGGGGTGAGAAGGGAGTTAAAATAACACGGATTTGGGTATTGTAGATAAAGAAGGATGATCGACGACAACGGTTTCTGGTAGGGTTTAGACAGAGAAGAGTTGCAGAACTTAGAAGAAGAAGAAGATGGAACTGCGAGAAGATGAGTTGAAAAGGAAAGAGAAGAGCTATTTATAGGAGGTGAAGGTAAACCGGTGCTTCAGGTTACAAGTTTAAAAATAGATTTCACGCATCTGCGACACGTGGAGGAATTATGTATTAGTAGAGAACGTGGGCGCGGTATTTTCGGCGATAAGAAAATTTCACCCCTGACGAACAAAGATCTTGGAGATAAAAGAGGCAAAATGTGAGTGTAGAAAATACCATCGCCAGTTAAACTAATCCTAATAGTGAAGCTGTATGATTGTGAAGTAACTAAGATACACAGAATCACCTAAGGGTATGGTTAGCGATATGAAGTAGAGAAAGGGTCCAACTCGGCAAGATGATGCTGAATAAAGCAGAGCGAATCCTACACGGGCGAAAAGAATCTGTACGAATGAGTAGTTGAGAAGTGGTTGCACATTTAAGAATGGGCAGAACAGATCTATTGTCGGAGTTGACTGGTTGACTCAGTGGGTTCACCGGCAGCAATACTTATCCACAAAGAGGAAGCATCGCCAAAGCTAGCGAAGCTGTATCAGGATCGCTGAGAATCACGTGAGGGCGAAAGAAGACAAATAATGTCAGAAGAGGTCGCTATCAATATTAGCTGTAACCTATTGTAATCTCTCCCTATATAATGCGAGAAACCCCCATCGTGAAAGGGGTTGGTGTGATTTCAGTTTGGCTTAGTGAGAGGAAAAGTGAGTTATCTCCTTGCTCTCCCTAATCCAGTGCTGTGTGAGTGATAATTTAGAGCTTGAGAGAAAGAGAGTTCTAAGTTAAGGTGAGAAATGTAACCCAACTTCTAATAATGGAAACCCTTGTATGTAAGCCTCAAGCATGAGGAAGAACCAAGTAACTCGTTGTCAAGTATCTCTAACTCTTGTCCTTTATTGTTTTGATGTTGTGTGTATGTTTGTATGATGTTATATGAGAATCATTGGGTGTACAGTCAAAGATCTAGCAATGGAATTTTTGACTGTTACATTAATTTCTATAAAACGCGATGGATAGAGATAAGAACAAAGGACCGAATCCTAGAAACTTCAAACAAACAGGAATCGATATAGATAAAATTTACAGAAACTTCGTCGTCGACGCCGATTACGAAGAAAGCGAGCAAAGAAGAATTAAAAGCTCTTAAAGACCATCAGAAGAAGGAGAAACAACTACTTGTGATGAGAATGAGGTATTTCAACTAACACATTTGAAATTTGGTTGATTTTTCACTCGAATTTGATGATTTTCAACCCGACAGTTCGCAACTGTTTCCCAGAATCGTTCTATGTTAGTATCAATATCTAACGATTGTTCATCGTGTTCATCTTCTGAAACTACAACGAAACAACAATTGGTGTATGTATTAATGCTTTTAAACCGATTATTATCAGTCGTTCTATATTCAATTGAATATAAACCGATTATTTTTCCCTCTAAAATTTTGAAATTTTCCTTTTCGAATTCTAGGGCACAATTGTTACAATTTCGTATGAATAATCAACGAAAGAATTCTGAATCTGTCTCACCATAATCGTTTCATATGTTGTGTTTGGTAAGCCGAGAGCATATGTTCATCGTTATATATATTTTCTTATTTAAGCCGATTACGTTAATTTTTCACTCTAAAAATTCTCAAAGTTTCTTAGCCTTAATCGTTGATTGCATCCATGTAAATAAACCGATTGATTTGACCCAGAATTTAATCGGTTAATGTTCATAAACGTGTTCACCGTTTATTTCTTCCTTTCACAATCGTTTTATGTTTTGGATTTTTTGTGCCGATTAATTTAGTAGACAAATCTTGATTTTCCAGTAACTCCTTAATCGTTGGTTATAAACACTTAATAAGCTGATTGTTATAAATACAAAAATATAATCGGTTTATTTTTTCACCAATGTCCACCGTTTTTTTTCTTATGTTGACAATCGGTTTATATTTCATGTTATTTGAGCCGATTGTTTTCTGTAACTGTTAATTTGTTTCTTGTTTTGTGTTATACGGAGAATATGAAGTCCAACACACCCCAGTCTAAGGTTAAGGAGGTTGTAAAGAAGAAGAGACAAGATCTTGTTGTAGATCCTGCCGCCAAACATGTTAGTTTGGGTTCCCGTCGAGAGGGTGGTCCACCTTTGAGTGCGGCCAGTCGTAAAGCTGCTAGACAACTTAATGTCGATCAACCCATCTCTGAAACAACATCACCTGCAGTTGAAGAAACTCAAGACAAAGAGCTAGCTGATGCAGCTGATGTTCAACAACCAGCGGGTGAAGAATTGGCTGTCGTAGCGGTGGGGGAAGATCCCGAGAATCAACCACCTGAACAACCAATACAACCGCTTCAAATAGTACTGCCTCAACAACCAATACAACCAGAGGGTGCACAACAGGGGACTCAACAAGAGGGTGGACAACAGGGGGCTGAACAAAAGAAGAAAAATAGACAAATGATGAGTTACATGCGAACCAAAGAGCAGATGTTTCCCGACGAGGAGCTCGGAAACCCTAAAGATGGAGGGCATGTCTTATGGGGCTATGTGGGTAGTTGGGCCAATATCGTCTAAGAACCATTGTAAGTATCTCATTTAGTTTGTTTTTTCTTCATTTATTCATACACGGTAACTCCATTTCAGACCACGAGGATGCAATACGTCTTCTCAAACACCAATCGGAGGCGGAAAAGATGCTTAAATGGCCCTTGGAAAGGGTAGGTGCACGCCCTGAGGATCCAAAGGCATTGGAGAAGTGGTTAGGTAGCGGTGAAGCCCCTCAAGTGGTCGATATCGTCAAGAAGTCGTTATTGTATCCTGCCATTGCCAATACTTCCACCATTGGATATGACAAACCACTTGTGTCTGCCTTCATGGAGAGGTATTATGCGGAGACTGATTCTATGCACTTCAATTTTGGCAAGAAGACCATCACTCCGGATGATGCTCATGAGATTACAGGTCTAAGCATCGGGCTTTACCAAGGACATGGACTTTCTCAAGGACGTGGAAGGCGTCCCCGAGGTCTCCGCCTTCGCCAAGGACCTTGACTGGAAGCTTATCTATGCTGTTACCGAAGACAGATGAGGTTGGGACAAGGCGAAGATCGATTCAGAGATGATATCTGGAAACCAAAGGCAGAAGATATTCCATCTGAAATCTCTGAGGGACCAGTTCAAGTGGATTCTGCAGCTTTATGAGCAGGGTAAGTTGGACGAGAAGCGGGTTAAAGCAACAACCACTGCGTACATTCTCTACATCTCGGGAAGTGTCATATTCCCCGACACATCTGGTTCTCGGGTGAATGCCACATATGTGCAGTTTTTGGGTGACTTGGATAGGTTGAATGAGATCTCATGGGGCACTGCTTGTCTTGCATTCTTGTTGAATGAGATGAGAAAAGCTTCCAGGGCGGAGAAGGATCAAATTGGGGGGAGTATGTCTCTACTTCAGGTAATCCATGTACATTCAGTTGTCGTCATCCTATTTGTGGTAGTATACTTAGTATCTTATACTCCCATGCTTCACTTGTAGGCGTTCATATATTTGCATTTCCCAGAGTTTGCAGAGGGCGCATCAGAACCCTGATTGGGGAAAGGGTGAAGGTCCTCACTATCTAGGAAGCAAATACATGTACAACGGGAAGCCCTCGGGACAAGAACAAGATTTGATTGATATTAGGACTCGGTTGGACAACTTGACTGTGGATGATGCTGTCTTCGATCCTTACATTAAAAGGAGAGAAGAAGGAAAGAGTGTTCGTAGCCGCTTACAAAGGTACTTTGGTCCATTGTTTCACCCCACCGGATATGTTTTCTACAATCCGACGAGAGTGGCTCGTCAATGTGGTGGTGTACAACATGAACCAATTGAGGTAGCGTTCGGATTGGGTGCATTAGATCTCGAAAAACATATCTCCTATTATCATGCAATTGAAGTTGTGCACAAACCTCCTTGTACATCCGCTGATTGGGACAACAGAGGTGAGCATTTGGTTGACCGTGATGCTCCTATTTTTCCGAATGATTGGGTTTTCCCTGGATATATGGAGTGGTTGAAGATGAGTTCCCATCTTCATGTCATACGCTCTGAAAAAAGAAAGTTGATTGATGATCCAAAAGAAGTCGTCGATGTATATGTAAGTATTCGCTTGTGTCCTATTAAATTTAATCATTATATATATGTACATAGTGTATGTTGTATGATTGAAAACATAGACCTCGAGTCGGCAAAATGATCAAGGAGTTCTAGTCAGAGATTGTGAAAGGTGGTCTAGATAAGAGTACTGAGAGGATCTGTAAGAAAGCTCTTGAACAATTGTTGAACCTGAAGAATAAATGACGTGGAGATTTGTTTGGAAAATCTCAAGAACCACCGGAGAGGCCAGAGCGCAAGAAAAGGGGGAACGAAGCCACAACAAGCGGTGCTCATGAGGATGCAAAATAACCACGACCTAAACGACAACGTGGTGGTGGTGGTGGTCGTGGTAGTGGTAGAGGTTGTGGTGGTGAGGCTACACAAGAAGCACCAACAGCTAAAAAAAACTCGAGGTGCTAGTAGCAGCACTTGTGGAGGTCGTGATGGTGGAAGAGGTCGTGGTCGTGGTTAAACTCTAAATAGTTTGAAAATAATGTTGTTTAACTTTGGTTGTGTCGACTTTAAACTTCTTTGGTATGTTTGTGTAGGATTTTAACTTTGGTTGCTAGTTTATGTGAATGGATGTGGTTTGCGTACTTAGATTTCTGTCAGTATTATGGCAAAATCGGTTTACCTTGGTGTATACATCGAACGATTGTCTGGCAATTTTACTCCAAAAATTGTCACAGTACACAATTGTTCTATAATATTGGTTTCCAAAATCGATTATTGACTACATGAAAAATCCATTTTTTAAAATCATTATATGATGGTTTTCAGATACACCGATTAATAATGCTCAAGTATATGAATCTCCTGTGTACACATAATCGGCCTTTATGTTCATTAATTTACACCGATTATATTTCAAGAACTTTTACCTTGAAAGTCTATCGGCCAATAAATGTGTATGGGTACACCAATTGTTTTATTTAAATTTCTGGGTAGATTAACAACAATCGGCTTATTTGGGAAATAATATTTACCGATTGTTCGAGAACCCAAGCATAATCTGTTTAAGTGTCTATATATATAGACCGATTGTGCGTTGTTCAGATTCAGGATTTTGGTTAAAAAAACTTGAGTGATTCTTATGTTTGATAATGTTTGATCATAATTAATTTTGTTCAAATATGAGAATTAAGACTAATTAATTTTGTTTATACTTTAATCATGTAATTAATAACTAATAGAAAAAGGGTAAAGCAATCTTTTTTTATAAGGGGTTTTCCAATTTTACGTCATAGTATCACCGGAATTATTTTTTCATGGGGCCAAATTTAGCAAGGACCTTTTGCCCCCATTGTTTTTGGTCTTAGATCTTGTCAAAACTCAAACAACCGCATAGTATAGATTCGAATACAACTGAACTTATCTCATTTTCCATAAAATAAAATAATACTAACAGTAATTACAGCTCCAGACTTTTCATCCCGTCCCAAATTCCCGATACATACAAAACAGTGAGCGTTATCTCTCTCTTCTCTTATTTCTCTCTCTCTGCACTGGTTTTCCTTCTTCAGCCAAACTAACACAAAATCCAGGCGAGAAGAAAAGAAAACAAGAGAAGAGAGGAGAAGATTTAGATATGGATTCGTTAATTGTTTCAGACGCTCTTGTTCATGCGCGGACTTCTTCTTCTGCTTCAGTCATCAGTTCTACCTCAACAATTCGTTATCAACTCCCTTGTTTCCTCTCTCCTCCTATTAGAGGACCTCCTTGTTGGTCCTCTTCCTCCTTATTCAAGAATTCTTCTTCACACAATCGCAAGATCTCTGTTGTTAATGGGGCTGGTGGTGCTGTAATGGCCAATTCTATTCCGGTTAGTCCATCTCTCTTTACTTCATTTCATGTCATGGCGTTGTAAATTATGCTTCTCATTTTTAGGTTTATCATTTGTCTGAATTAGATTGATTTTCAAGTTACAGAATTTGGTGAAATACAATTGACTAGAATCTAGGCAGCAAAATTTATAGGTTTATTTTGTTTGGTTGGCTAATATTGCATAATAGATAAAGAGAGACACACACCAGTGAGGATTTGGATAGGTGTGGGTATGTTGCACCAATTAAAGCCATAAAGTGCTGGATGGATATGTCTTGTGCCTTATCTTACTACCAATTTTACCATTCACTTGCATTGATTTTTTTTAGGACCTCTGGCCCTACTGAGTGCTTTTTAAGTCCTTGCTCTCTTTTACACAATCCTCACCACTTTCTTGTGGACAGACTTGTTACGCAACTTACTGATCCAGTTTCGTATGTTATGAGCATCTGCTTCCAGTTCATCACCTTACATTTTCCCAACTCACACATTGTTATTAATGCTGTTGCAAAAATCGATTGAGGGTGTGTATGAGAGATGGCCCGAGCAGTGATTTGTTTGACTAAGTGAGCTCTGATTGTACAAGAGTTACGATGAGTTAATACTGTGTGTGAACCGCCAACCCCTAAAGAAAACATATAAGACCCAAAGAAGTGTACTATGATTTGTTCGGACTGTCTATACCATGTTATGCAGTTAAGATCGAGGCCGTTATGCAGTAATTTACAATTACTCTGCCATATAACTGTTAAAGCATAAAAGTTAAAACTTGAGGGAAAAAAGTTATAAGAAGAAGAAAAACTGACATTAGTCTTCCGTCATGTATTACAAGTCTATGGCACATGGTTGAATCTTATGATCGATTCGCCACAAGCACTAGGTTCATTTGTCACTCAATCCAATTGATCATGTTAGTTACTATCCCTGTTTTTTTTTTTTTTTAATCAGCAGTGTAGTGTAGCACGTAGCATGTATGGTTTGTTCGAAGGTGTCACCTGGATCACTTTTTCTATTTTATAATTTTTTTATTCAAATGGTGATCCGCAGCCAAGGAATGGGGTATACACCGTAGGTGATTTCATGACTAAAAAGGAGGAATTACATGTGGTAAAGCCTACAACAACTGTCAATGAAGGTACTTTCTACGTGAATTTGACACCCTAACTGATTTTTATACTATTGGCCATCTCGTTTCTTATACTGTAGTCCTTTTTGTTAACAGCACTTGAGATCCTTGTGGACAAGAGAATTACTGGTTTTCCTGTGATCGACGATGATTGGAAGTTGGTGGGTATATGAAGTTATTTAGTAAATTTCCTAATTAGTTCATATGCTTCTTACAGTTTTTCATATAGCAACGGTCTGGTGTCATATTTGAATGTATGCTGCTTTGGATCTGTCAAATATTTAATAAATAAATGGGTCGTAGAAGTTGCACTTAGGATACAGGAGCTCGGTGTAGGTTTTCTGTTTCTTTTACTTCTTCAATAAGTTTTGCACTCGCCTCTCAGACTTCTTGGCTCCCTCAAATCTCTTCACCTCTTAACACATAACTTCTGATCATATTATACCATCAAGTATCAGCATATAAGAAATCAAAACTTGGTATAATTACCAACCAAAATAGATCATTAACGGCTATTAGTACTAAGAGTTTGAATAAATAGATAAAGTCAACTGAAAAAGGGTGAAATTTGTCACACCCACTAACTTATGATAAACTTGGTTGCACCTATTGAACTCTCTGAAAGAGCAATCTTTTATGCCCATAATGAATATCCCCCTTACAAAACGAATACTTAGATCTACATAAAGCTACATGGGTCGTCTGTTGCACTCTATTGCTAGTTATACTTTTTTGTGTTGTTGCAGATTTTTGCTTCTTTACCCCTTCTGTTCTATCCTGCGTAGTTTTTAAAATCTCCACCAACTGACAACGATGAATAGCTGAAGTTTACCGTCACCGCCGATTAGATTTAATTTAACCATACGACATCGGATTTTAAGTAGAACTTGGTTAAGTTGATTCTCTTTTAATAAATTGACAGAGATTGTTCGTGGCTGCAGGTTGGTCTTGTTTCTGATTATGACTTGTTAGCGCTTGATTCAATCTCAGGTACTTATCAAATACTTAAGGTTTAGAGAAACTTTACCGCTCTCGTTGAGTATTAGCAAGTGCTTTAATGTTATTGCTTATATTTGTAATTTGTCATAGTCTTTGTATGTTGTCAGAAGAAAGCAAAGCTTCAGTCAGACAGTCCCCTGTGATGAAATCATGATTTCCAGATAACAGTCTTTCTGTTTTAATCAAATAGAAGTACAATGGCACAATATAGAATATTAGTTCTAGATTTCTAGAATAAAAGTGTCCGTTATGATCTGAGTTTTTACGCTTGTGCCTAGCCTATGCTGTCCATAGCCCGACAATACCTGCCATGAGTTACTCTCTACCAGAATTTGTATCCATGATTTTATTCGTCAAGTATCCATGATTTTATTCTTGGAGTCAACTACATGCTTATTCTAGTTTGTTTTTTTACGTCGCCTTCTTACATTGAATTGTATGGGCTATATAAGATGCTGGCTGTTTTTACTGTTTACTTCACTTGATTTGTGGTGAAAGCTTTTATGCAACAGCGAAGATCTCTTACGCTTTGATATTTATTAATTGAAACTTAAGTATACAAGTCAAATATCATTTTATTATTTGTATTCAGGTGGTGGCGTAGCTGAAACGAGCATGTTTCCTGAAGCCGACAGTTCTTGGAAAGTATGTTACAGCTGTCTTCTTCAGTCTTTAGCTACATCTCTTCTTTCTATATTTGATTGATTGTCCAATGAGAGAGATGATAGGAGGACATGCGCTTCTTTGATTGTGAACCTCTTGTTCTTTGGTGACACCCTTTGATTGTGAACCCATGCTATCTGAAAAATGTTTTATTAAGAAATGTTTGTAATGACTGATTGTCGGAGTAACTTTCGTTTTTACAGACATTTAATGAGATACAGAAATTACTCAGTAAGACTAATGGACAAGTCATTGCTGATGTGATGACGTCTGCTCCACTTGTTGTCCGTGAAACTACCAACCTTGAAGATGCTGCAAGGTTGTTTTCTTTTCCTTTTGAATTTTGCTTTTTCCTCCTCTCATCTCCTATTCCGCCAACTTATCATTGTCAAATTGCTTATTATTAAATTTTGTTCCTTTGATGCCAGATTACTGCTTGAAACAAAATATCGAAGACTGCCAGTTGTGGACAGTAAGGGGACTCTGGTATGGCACAGACCTACAGATCCATATATTTACTGATTTCCATTTGTTATCCGATTAATATTCCTCGTGTATGCAGGTTGGAATTATAACAAGGGGAAACGTAGTTAGAGCTGCTCTTCATGTAAAACGTGAAATTGAGAAGAATGCATAGATCCAATACGGCCTGTCATTTCAAGTAAGAAAACAGAGGTACTCTGCAATAATCTGTACTCTTGGAATTACTGGTGCAGTGGTTGATGACGCTTTCAGATCTTGGCCTTACATCATTTAGCCATTTCCCACATATTGCGAGAACTTAGTTCTAGTTTAATTAGCAAAATATTAATAGCATAAGTGTTGCTCTGATTTATGTTAATCATAGAATTGCTGTTCTTAGCCCCGAAGAGCGTAGAAGTATGTAATGTAACCAAAATCATTTTGCTAAAATATGTGTATATGTCTAGTATTTGTACCTTTCATCGGGATATATATATATATGAAGAGAGTTTCTGACGCAACATGGAGAAAACTGCATCATTTTCTCTATATCTTCCTACTATTGCAAATAGTGTTTGGACACTCTAGGGTGAAATAGGAAATGCTGTTTGATAGGTAAAACTTCCTGTTGTTTGTACACTTGAGAGGCTCAAATGTTTATGGTTTGTCTATCTAATCAACAGCATACCCCGTGATGATTTGGAGCAACTGTTTGTGCATCAGACTTTATGCAAAATTTTGAATGTGATTAATGATTTGTATATATTACCTAAGAACAATAATGGTTTAAAACAGTCTTTGATCCCAACTTTAAATGATGATAGAATTGAATCAATACAAAGAGTCTTAATGAAGATATTAACTTTCTTTTTAGCCTGACCTTTAAGTTTAAGCTTCTTTTTTTTTTTTTTTTGGAAAGAACCTTTAAACTTCACTTGATTATTCACATCATGGGTATGCCGACCATGGATTGTTACAAAGAAAATTTATACAAGCAGTTTGTTACTCATTAAAAATTACTTAGGAATATTCAATGAACGTCAAACCTTAGATAAACGAAAATGCCATGAATTGGTTTCGACTCCATGTGCTCTGCACACTTACTGTTACAATAACATCATTAAGAACGGCACTTATAAAGCACTTTCCAAAGAAAATCAGAAATACAAAAAAAA